>JADKXX010024126.1:0-12770 GCA_017310255.1 Butorides virescens | reverse complement strand
TGCCTGGGGCAGTGGCTTTCTCAATGCTCTCATTCACACGGCCAATGCATTTTCCATACCCCTTTGCCACGGCAATGACGTGAACTTGTTCTTCTGTGAAGTCCCCCAGATCCTCAAGCTCTCCTGCTCAGATGCTTCTCTCAGGGAGGGCTGGCTTCTTGTGTTTAGTGTCTGTATTGCATTTGGGTGTTTTATTTTCATTGTTTTCTCCTATGTGCAGATCTTCAGGGCCGTGCTGAGGATCCCCTCTCAGCAGGGACGGCACAAAGTCTTTTCCACGTGCCTCCCTCACCTGGCCGTGGTCTCCCTCTTTCTCAGCACTGCAGTGTTTGATCACCTCAAGCCCCCCTCCATCTCCTCCCCAACCCTAGATCTCATCATGGCAGTTCTGTACTCGGTGGTGACTCCAACAGTGAACCCCCTCATCTATACCTTGAGGAACAAGGAAATCAAGGATGCCTCATGGAAAATGATCCGATGGGTGCTGTTTCACTGGCAATAACCTGCACAATTCCCAGTGTTTAGCTTAGGCCACAATTCTGCTTTTTTAACTTGTTATAATTCTAATTAGAGATTATTTTCTGGGTTTATACTCCTGTTGAGGTTTTATCCTTGATTAACACTGTGTCGCATGTGTCCTATCAGATTTTAGCTCTTCAATAGAAGGGGATCTCCCAGGTGCAGTACCTGAAGGCTGGGCTCTTCCTCCAAAGTTGCAGCCAAGAAAATGTCCAAAGAATTGGTCTTCTAAAGAGTCTCTTCTCATTGTCTTCTCAGTATTTTTGGGGATTAAGTTCACGGTAACGTTGGTTTCCATTGGACCAAAGTTCTGGTTTTAAAGGTCATTTGTTGGTGTCCAATGGGAGGGGAGACGGTCCAAGAGCTTTAAATTAGTCCCTCAGGTTAACTGATATATGACAGGACTGATGGCATATACCAGACACTCTGGAAATGAATTTGGAAGGGTGAGGAGAGGATAAGCCCAGGAGAGGAAAACGCCAGTGTAGAGCTGAGCTGTGTGCGTGTACAGGGCAGGGGCAGCCAGCACTCACGGTGCAGAGCCAGGTGACACAGTGAAGGAAGCAAGGCATCAAAGGTGCAGAAGAGAGGGGCCTGGTCTGTGCCATGCTCCCTGGACATCCCAGGGAAGGTGCCCCAGCAAAAATGTCCCAGAACAGTCCCACACAGTGGCCATTTCCATCTCTGGCCAGACACTCCAGCCCTGAGGAGGGACCTTTGTTGCATGGTCATCCCTGTCCACCTCTGGGGCTCACTGATACCCAACTCCATTGCCATTATTAATAAAAAGGAAACCAGGTTCCTACTGACAGACACCTCCAGCTTGATCAGGTGTTCATGGCCTTGTCTTGACAAATATTAAAAGAGTGCATTGATTGAGATCCCACCTACTGGCCTGGGTCATTCCTGCAGTGTTTGGCTCTGAGGGATTTCTCAAACCCCATCTCTCTCAGCCTCTCCTTGTCCATAATGTGCTCCAGGCCCCAACCATCCTTCTGGCCTTGGCAGGACTCACTCCAGTCTGTCAGGCTCTTTCTTGTGCTGGGAAGCCCATACTGGACGCAGCAGTCCTGATGTGGTCCTGTGGTGGGTTAACCATGGCCAGCAGCCAGACAGCCACTCAGCTGCTCACGCACTCTCCTGACTCAACAGAACAGAGGGAGAAAATAAATCAGAAAAGCTCGTGGGTCAAGATAAAAATGAGGAGATTGCTTACCAATTGCTGTCATTGGCAAAGACAAAATAATTCTCTTTTATACTGAAAGAATCATGGAAATGTTGTGATTGGGAGGGACCTCTGGAGATCATCTAATTCAACCGTGCAGCTGAGGCAAGGTCAACTAGAACAGTCCCACATCTCTCAGACTTTTCTACTATGAAAGATGGTCCAGTCCCTTAAACCCCCTTTGTGGCCCTTTGCTGGACTTGCTTTAGAAGGTCAACAACTTTCTTGCACTGGGGAGACAAGTACTGGACATAGCAGTTCAGACAGGGCCTCACGAGTGCTGAGTAGACAGGAAAGGTCACTCCCTCTATCTGCCATTTCCTAATGCAGCCCAGGAAGATGTTGGCCTTTTCTGCAAGGGTGGCTCATGCTCAGGTTGTTGTCCTCCAGGATCCCAAGGTCCTTCTCTGCGCAGCTGCTATCCAGCCAGCGAGCCCCCAGCATGATGTCCACTGTGTGTTTGCATCAGAGGCTGTCCTCCCCCAGGGACTTTCTCAACAGCAGCTTGTCCTTCCTGGAGATCAGATCCACCTCTATCACAGGCCCCACACAGTGCTGCAGAGACACGTGGGACAGCAAGCCACTCTCCTGCCAGGGCTGCACAGCCCAGGTCTGGGTCTCCCTGGCTTTGGGGACTGAAGCTTTTGCTCTTGTTGTGGGAACCTCGTTCATCATGATGTTGCCACCTGCCACCCACTCCAGCATGCCTCTGCTGGCAAGCAAAGCCTTTCTACACATGGCGTCCAGTCTATTAGTACCAGGTTTCCATGTGACAAATCTGCCCAATCAGGAGACCACTGAAGCCCACTTTCAGCCCCAGCTTCCTCTATGCTGCAGGTGTACTGGTCTCCAGTCACAGCCAGAGGGACAGCCTTGCCTGTCCATGGACCCTGTGGATTCACACGTGCAGGCTCACTTCCCAGCTTTGTTCTTTATAGGGTGTACAATGAAATGGCACCATTGCCCTCCAGGTGCCAGACCCCAGCTCATTCACAGAGGCCTAGGGCCCTTCTGCTTCCCTTCTTCCCATTGCTTGGTCACTTTGAGAGGAAAGGGAGGAAAAGCAGGTGAGCTTTCTGGGTGCCAGGGATTGAAATGGGGGAGCAGAGCCCTCACATCTGAAATGATCTAAAGGCTACACTATGTCAAGTGTGTTATCTTCAGCTGCTTCCTATGAGGCATGAGATCTCTCCATCTCCCTCTGCTTCAGCAGTTCAGTTGATAGTACCCAAGCCAGAGGCTTTCTTTTAATTCTCTTTACAGCTTAAAGCACCCCATGGTCTGGAGATATGCCAGGAAATGTGCAGCAGAATCCCACTCCACTGGGCAAAAAGGCGGATGCTCCCAGGAATCTCAGGAAGCATGGTCTAGCGATAGCTCTGTTCTGTGAGGTGGTCAAATGTAAACTCTTTCAGTGGATGCTGGTATTTACTGAGCAACCTGCTCTGACCTCAGGACTCACCCTGCTTTGATCTGGGTGTTGCAATCGAGACCTCCTGAGCTCCCCTGCACTCTCAATTGTCCTACCATACAGATAACCTCACCTCCAACTTAATCTCTTGTAGTAGGGCGTGTGGTAAGGCAAAGGCTTATGGGTGGGCTGGTGTCGCAGATAAGTTCAATGCACCTCACTCAAAAGAGAAGCAGCAATAGGTTTTACTGAGGGAAAATAATAATTTGACAGAGTTCAATAAATGCGATGGAATTTAACAAAGTTTAACAGGGGTTTGACAAGGTTCCATAAGCTTGATGGCAAGGCTCACCTTATTAATGACTGCATGGAAGAAAGATGCAAAAGGAAATTGAGATAGAATTGAGTTAGAATGATTCACACAGAGACCAGAGATGCAAAAGCATAAGGAAGACCGTCCTGTTGAGTCACGAAGTCCAGAGTGAACCCCCTTGTTTTCTGAACTCCTTATGGAGCCTAGGTGCAGCTAGGTCCAATCTTAGTCTCAGACTTGGACAATGGTTTATGCCTAATGGAATTATCTATGTAAAGTTTATAATACGATTGAGTAGCTACAGCGATGAGTAATGTTTCATCAGTATTAATTCAGCATGCGATCAGTCACTTACCAAGGATCTGTCACGAGCAAGGGATCTCCCCGCCTTGGGTAGGGAAGGATCTCTGAGTCTCAGGTAAGGAGTTGGGGGTACTGATGGATGAAAAGCTGGACATGATCTAACAATGTGTGCTGGCAGCCCAGAAGGTCAACCCTACCCTGGGCTGCATCAAGAGAAGCGTGGCCAGGAGGTCGAGGGAGGTGATTCTGCCCCTCTACTCTACTCTGATGAGACCTCACCTGGAGCCCTGCGTCCAGCTCTGGAGCCCTCAGCACAAGAAGGACATGGAACTGTTGGAGTGGGTCCAGAGGAGGGCCATATAAAGTATTTGAGGAGGTCTGGAACACCTCTCTTATGAGGACAGGTTGAGACAGTTGGGCTTGTTCAGTCTGGAGAGGAGAAGGCTGTGGGCAGAGCTGATTGCAACCGTTCAGTGCTTAAAGGAAGCTTATAGGAAAGATGGGGACATTCTTTTTAGTAGGGCCAGCTGTGTCAGGACAAGGGGTGATGGTTTTAAACTGAAGCAGGGTAGGTTTAGACTGGATCTAAGGAAGAAATTCTTTACAATGAGGGTGGTGAAACACTGGAAGGGGTTGCCCAGAGAGGGGGTGGAAGCCCCATCCCTGGAAACATTCAAGACCGGGTTGGACAGGGCTCTGAGCAGCCTGATCTAGTTAGCAGTGTCCCTGCTCACTGCGGGGGGGTTGGACTCGATGGCCTCTAGGGGTCCCTTTCAACCCCAAATATTCCATGATTCTATGATTCTAAGGTCTAGAAATCCTGGTGTTAGAGCCAGGTGGGAAATCAAGATGCGTGTCTACATCCTGAAAGGAAAGAGGTGCAGGCATGGGACAGTGTGGGACAGCATGCTGTAGAGATGGACAAGGGCTCTGGCAAGGCTGCAAGTTGCAACAGGACTGAAGTCTTTGTCCCCTTGGCTAGGGCAGTTGCATCTGCCACTGAGGCCTACCAGGAGAAACTGGATGTGGAGGCTCTGTCTTGGTTGCCTCCTCAGCCCTTCTTGGCCAAACCAGGACGTGCTGTACAGTTTTCCTACACTTGGCATTGCTCACCCTCACACCCCACTGCCCCCAGTAAGAGCCCTGAGCCACACAGGAGGGACAGGATCTGCCTTCCCAGGGCCTGCGGGTCAGGGCTTGGCCTTTCTGCTGCCTAAAACCAGCCAAGGATTTGACAGGGTTACAGCCATTTGCACAGTGCCTTTGCCTGTCTACAATCATGGCCTCCAATTATCTGCTCTAACGAGTCCCTGGGGAGGCTCTGTCAGTAATGGCCCTCACTGGGGCCCATTAATGCTTCAAAGTACTTTGAGTTTGGCTTCTGACTTGGGCTTCCTCAGAGGTTTCTTCAATGTTCTCTCTGTGTATCTGAGCTTCGTGGACTCAGCCCCAAAGACACCCTGCGCTCTTGAAAATACAGAAAGCCCTAATGATCTCTGTCTCTTCCTTTAATTTTCTTCAATTCTTCAAGGCTTGTGTAGCTCCTTGGAGAGGTTTTACAGTGTAGTGAAAGAGGAAGATTTCAAAGGGCACCTCCTCAAAATGATGTTTGATTTTAGAGGGTCTATTTTATTACTTTTCCGTTCAGAGAGAAGAGGGGATAGCAGCATTCTGCAAGTGACAATGATCCCTCAGGAGGTCTCCTCAGGAGGTCTGGAGAGGTAGAAGAAGCAGTCCCTGCAGGTCTGATGCTCTAGGGACACCCTTCTCCACACCTCCCCAACCCCACCATTGCTCTCAATGGCCCCCTGGCACTTCCATCACTCTTCCTGGCATCAGACCTCTCCACTGAAGTCTTCAGCTGCAGGCTACAGCTCCTTTGCACCATCTCCCCCCTGCTCTCCTTAGAGAACTGAATGCACATAGGCCCTGAGGGATGTTTTCCTATTGGCAAGCAAAGAAAAAGCAAAGCACGACCAAGTTCCATAAACAAAACTCACCCTGCAAGCACATGCTCAGTACGGGTGGCCTCTAATGAGGCTGCCTTTCAACAAGGGACAAGCTTAGGAGAGATATTTTAGGTAGGTGGATAAACAAAGATAGATGGAAGCACAATTAAAGAGTTGGCTGAGGAGACAATTAGACTGCTGGAAGACAGGCAAACTTCTAACTGCCTTATGTCAAAGCAGCAACTGGCTGGGTGACAGGAATGTGAATGAGGAAAGAGTAAAAGAGGAGAAAACTGGATAAGAATGGAAAGGGCCTTTGTCTAGGCCATCTGCATGGGAAAAGATGACCTTAGCAATGGTTTTTCTATCAAGACAGGTTAAAATACAGGAAAAATTAGAGAAACTAAACAAACCATAGGACAGGCAGAAAAGTGGTTATGAAGTTACAGTGAGAGATCAATAGAACTCTAGAATATCCCTCTTGAAAGGTCATTTCTAATGCCATCAAGCTATAAAGGGACAGAACCCATATGGATATCTGTAGTTACAGGGGATCCCAACAGCCAACTTTATTGGAGGCCAAAGTGAGCCTAACCAGGAATGAGTGGCAAAAGCACCGCATGGTGACTGGCCCCAAGGCTCCTTGTGTCCTTGTCATAGACTACCTCAGGAGAGGGCATTTCAAGGACCCAAAAGGATACCGGTGGGCTTTCTGTATAGCTGCCTTGCAGGCAGAGGAAATTAATCAGATGTCTACCTTGACTGGTTTCTCAGAGGACTCTTCGGTTGTGGGGTTGCTGAGGGTCAAAGAGCAACAGGTGCCCATCGCTGCCACTACAACAGTGCACCAGTGGCAATATCGCATCAACTGAGACTCCCTGATTCCCATCCATAAGCTGATTCATCGACTGGAGAGCCAAGGAGTGATCAGCAAGACTGACTCACCCTTTAACAGTCCCATATGGCCAGTGAGAAAGTCTGATGGAGAGTGGAGACTGACAGTAGACTATCGTGGCCTGAATGAATTCATGCCACCGCTGAGTGCTGCCATGCCAGACATGTTAGAACTTCAACACGAACTGGAGTCAAAGGCAGCCAAGTGGTTGCCACAACTAATATCATTAATGCGTTTTTCTCAATCCCTTTGGCAGCAGAGTGCAGGCCACAGTTTGCTTTCACTTGGAGGGTCATCTAGTATACCTGGAATCAACTGCCGCAGGGGTGGAAACACAGCCCTACCATTTGCCATGGACTGATTCAGATTTCACCAGAAAAGGGGAAGCTCCAGAACACCTGCAATACATTGACAACATCATCATGTAGGGCAATACAGCAGAAATTTTTGAGAAAGGGAAGAAAGTAGTCCAAATCATTCTGAAGGCCAGTTTTGCCAAGAAACAAGGGTCAAGGGACCTGCACAAGAGATCCAGTTTTTAGGAATCAAATGCCAAGATGGACATCGTAACATCCCAAAGGACGTGATCAACAACATAACAGCCATGTCCCCACCAACTACCAAAAAAGAAACACAAGCTCTCTTGGGAGTTGTGGATTTTTGGAGAATGTATATTCCAAATTACATCCAGATTGTGAGCCCTCTCTACCAAGTGACCCGAAAGAAGAGCAATTTCAAATGAGGTCGAGAGCAGCGATGAGCCTTTGAACAAATTAAACAAGAGATAGTTCATACACTACCCCTTGGGCCAGTCTGGGGTACCTGTATAGCTGGTTGAATTGGCTATTACGCTGCTGAATTAGCCAATTGGTTATTGGCTATTAATTCAATAGCCAATGGGCGGAATTGCATGTTAATTGCGGTATAATACCACATGTCATCACTTTTACTGCTCTATGCCATGTCAATGGTATTGTCAACCCAGTCTGGGTTACTCCTGCCTCAGGCAAAGGCAAACACATTTGTGGGTTTACTTCTGCTCAAGGACCTGGGTGCACTTGGTGGGTGATGCAGGAGGATTGGGAAATCCGATATGTACCTCAAGGGGATTTGATTTTGAGTGATAAAAGCCAATGAACTAAATGGTATGATGTCAATTAATACTGTATGTCATCACCTTTATGATTGCGCTGAGTCATATCAACTGTATTACAGTAAGAATCACCCAGATTAATGAAGAACGAACTTTGACGAAAGCAACCAAGTGCAGCGATGTCGGAACCAGAAATGGCTTCATCATGCAACAACCCAACACCACATATCATCTCTCCTGCCCTGAAAGACTGTTACAACAGATGGAGCCCAAAGTCACGGACTAAATGAACCCAGTGGACATTTTAGAGGGATGGTCCATAGACTGAGGGAATGATATCTGTGTGGATATATCAAAAGATGGGGAAAGTGGTGGTGATTAATTGGAATGTATTGGAAAGGGTAGGACCAGGCATGATGTAGATGGAATGGGATAAGTGGTGGATACTGTCCTGGTTTCAGCTGGGGTAGAGTTAATTTTCTTATAGGTGACACAGTGCTTTGTTTTGAATTCAGTATGAGAATTATGTTGAAAACTCATTGATGGTTTGGTTATCGCTAAGTAGTAGTCCTTACTCTAGTCAAGGACCTGTTTTTTTTCAACTTCCCCTGCTCTGCCAGGTGGACAAGAAGCTGGGAGGGAGCACAGCCAGGACAGCTGACCCCAAGTGGCCAGAGGGCTATTCCACAGCATATGACATCATGCTGAGTAAATAAAATCGTGGGAATTGGCGATGGATTGATTGCTCCTCAGGGATGGGATGGACATTGGTCAGCAGTTGGTGAGCAATTGCACTGTGCATCACTTGTTTTGAACATTCTATTATTATTATTATTATTATTATCATTATTATTATTATTACTGTTATTATTTTCTTCTCTTTTATTAAACTGTCTTTATCTCAACCCACAGGCTTTAGGTTTTTTTCTGATGCTCTCCCCTAACCCACTGTGGGGAGAGGGAGTGAGCAAGCGGCTGTGTGGTGTTCAGCTGCCTGCCAAGTTAAACCACAGCACTCAAATACGTTGGGATCAATGCAGAATTGGCTATTCAAAACCAAGCGTTTTACTCACTTTGCCTCTTTGCTTGGACACCTTTGCACTTTGACTGCACTCCTGAGATCTCTCCAATGAGCCTTGTAAGAATTGAAGACTAAAGGAGAACTATGCCCAGCCTTGGCTCCTTAGGGTGTTTTGCGTGGGAATGAGCCCTCTGGTGCCCAGCTCCCGATCTGCAGATCCTGAAAGACTGAACAAGCCTCCAGATAAGTGAAAGCAGCAAACCTCCAGGTTTCTGAGGGTGTCAGCAGGCCCTGCTGAAGTCCATCACTGAGGGAACCAGGAGCAGACAAGGTTCTTGTCCCTGGGGGCTGGTGAAGCAGGAAGTCAGACACACTTGGTACAGGAGGAAATTTCAATGTAGAGATCACTGTGAAAGCCCTTGATGTGCTTCACCAAGCAGGATGACCAAGCCCAGATTCCCATCCCCTATGGAGGGAGCTCTGTCCCCTTATGGGATGCTCTGTGCTCTTCTTGGGGGCAATGTGATGTGGAGGTGTGTGATGGCAGGCTCGGTCAGTGGTAGGACACCTCCCAGGCTCTATGGAGGGTGGGTGAGGTGGCAATAAGGTGCTGGAGCTGTAAGGACCTCGTGTTCTCTAGTGGGTCTCAGTGGAAGAGACAGAAGCCATAGCCAAGAGGGCAAAGGTCTCAGTTCTGTTGGGGTGTGAAATCCCCACCAAGGTCCTTGGCCATCCTCACCCCATCTAGACTGTCCTGGGCCTGGGCCTGTTCCCGCTTTGTTGCTTCCAGCACCAAGCTGTGATTTTCTGAGGATTTGCCAATGCCTGTTGGTTCCCCACAACCCATCCCCTTTCTTCCAAAGCCTTGCTCATGCTCCTTTATCACCCAAGACTTCCAAGCCCCAGACATGCAAGAATTTATCTCCACTTCCCAGCACCGAACTTCACATCCTCCTGCTTCTGCAGTCTTAAAATCAAACCTCAACCTAATTCACTTCAGCATGACAGCCCCCGATGTTCCAGTAATTCAAAGTTACCAGTAGAGAATCAAAGTTACCAATGAAAAAAGCAAAGTTACCAATGGAAATCTTAAGAGTTTTCGGCATGTAAGCCCCTGCTCTGGGACCCTCACCGGTATTCAGTGGGAACCCAGGTGCTCACATCCAGATACTTTGCGAGGACTGAGGTGACAGAGGTGGTCCAAAACGTGTGCAAGTGTTTACAAGCTCTGATGGAAAATCTCTGAGCATGCCCACCTCCTTTCTGAGCATCCCCTGAGGGCCAGAGGGGGATGGAGATATCCTTGCCCACCCACAATGACACTAGACTTTTAGGGAACCTGAATGTGCCTGAGTGTCCCTGAGCTGATCAAACTGAAGAGTGCCCCAGGAGGAGACCCAGGTCTCTCTCCACTGTACTCACTAGAGCTCCAGTCACTATAAATCAAAGACACATCCACATCCCTTCACTGAAGACAAAATCCTAGTGCCCTATGGTATGAGGTTATGTGCAATATCGGTCACTTCCCAAAGGTCTGCAACTGGTAAGAGGTCTGTCAGCCTCGAGGAGCAACTTGAGAAGTGTCCCAGTTCAAGGGGAGATCACCACCATGCATCCAGGCTGCCTAGCAGGGGGAGCTCCAAGAAGGCTCCCTGAGTCTGTCGTATTTATGGGATAAAGTGGTTGGCTTGCAGTCAAATTCCATGTGATAAAAACATTATGCAGGAGACTCCTTGTACCCACCACTTTCTTTGTTCCTTGATAAATGAGGCTTGGAGGAACCAGCTGCCATTCATGTGTGAATTGCATGATCAGTGTTCCAGTTTCCAACCCCATATGCCTCAATGCTCACCGTGCCACTCTCTTCCTTTGTGGGTTGTCAGGGAACAGATTGGAACTGGAGAAGTTCTTGGCTCGGTTACGGCTTTGGCCTTTACCTCCTTTGCAGCCTGAACTAAACTACCACTGGTTTTGTCAAGGGATTGAGTGCATCCATCACAAGGACCTATCTCCCTCCCATGCCTGCCACAAATTCATGGCTTGTGGGATTCCTCTTGCCTCAGTTCAGGTGTGTACACAAACAGCCCTCCAAAGGCTGGAAGAAATCAAATGTCACTCTAATCTTCAGGAAGGGTCTATTGGGTTTGTGTGGCAAAGTTTTGGTAGTGGTTGGCTTCTGTGAGAAGCTGCTGGAAGCTTCCACTAGGTCTGATAGAGTCAGTGACAGCCAGCTCCAAGATGGACCCACCACTGGCCAAGGCTGGGCCAATCAGCCACACTGGTAGCACCTCTGTGATAATGTATATAAGAATGGGAAAAAAAAAAAAACAACCTCTCAACTCTGCGTAATTACAGCCAGAGAGAGGAGGGAGAATAAGTGAGAGAAACAACTCTGCAGATACCACAGTCAGTGAAGAAGGAGGGGGAGGAGGTGCTCTAGACTCTGGAGCAGAGATTTCCCTGCAGCCCTGGTGAAAGCCATGGTGAGGCAGGCTGTCCCTCTGCAGCACATGGAGGCCCACAAGAGAGCAAATCTCCACCTGCATCTTTTGGAGGATCCCACACTGGAGCAGGTGGATGGGCCAAAAGGAAGCTGAGACATCATGGAGATCCTGCAATGGAGCAGGTTCCTGGCAGGACCTGTGACCCTGCAGGGGACCCACACTAGACCAGTCTGGTCCTGAAGGCCTGCACCCCATGGAAAGGAACCATGCTGGAGCAGTTCATGAAGAGCTGCAGCCCATGGGAAGGACTCACGTTGGAGAAGTTCATAGAGGACTGTTTGCCATGGGAGGGATCCCAGGCTGGAGCAGGGGAAGAGTGTGAGGACTCACCCCCCTGAGGAGGAAGGAGCAGCAGAAACAATGTCTGATGAACTGACGGCAACCACCATTCCCTGACCCCCTGTGCTGCTCAGGGAGGAGGAGGTGGAGAAAATCATGAGTGAATTTGAGCCCAGGGAGCAGTGGGGGGGAGGTGTTTTAAGATTGTTTTTCTTTCTCAGTATCTTATGCTGACATTTGATTGGAAAGACATTATTTTAATTCCCCAAGCTGAGTCTGTTTTGCCTGTGATGGTAATTGCTGAGTGACCTCCCTGTCCTTATCTTGACCCACGAGCCTTTTGCTATATTTTTCTCTCCCTCTCCAGCTGATGAGGGGGAGTGATAGAACAGTTTTGATGGGCACTTGGTGCCCAACCAGGGTCAACCCACCACAGAAGTAAGACATTTCCTTCCTTTAAACTTTTTCCTTGGTTTATTCATGACTTCATTTTCTGAACTGTTCTGTCATAATCAGGTGTTGTGGTTTAACCCAGCAGGCAGCTGAACACCGTCCAGCCGCTTGCTCAACTAAAACATCCGTCTGTTATCAACATTACTCTCTTACCAAATTCAAAAAGCAGCACTACATAAGTCACCAGGAAGAAAATTAATTCTATCCCAGCAGAAACAAGGACACAGCCCCATTGGTGTCTCCTGTTTACCAGATCACTGCCACAGCAATTGAAGCTCTTCTCTTTGCTCTTGACTTTTCTTGTAGCCTCCAACTCCAGGTGGTCACCCCCTGGCAGCTGCTTCGTACCCCTGGCAATGCCCTGTCCTGTGCCAGCCCAGCCACACTGTCCAAACGACTCCCTGTGCAGACACAGCATGGCAAGGGTGTGTTTGGGGTGAGGAACAGTTTCTCTTGCATGATCTCCATGACACCCTGTTGTGCCCTGTCCCCCTTCTGTTCCTCCTAATTCAGACAGCCTCCACCAAGTCCTGGAACATACCCAGCCCTATCAACATCCCACATGGTGTTTTGACGACATCCCTGCTCTAGGATCCACCAGGATATGGACAAGGAGAGAGGCTGAGCAGGGCTGGACATTCCCCCAGTGCAGGCACTGAGCCCAGCAGCAGGAGGGAAATGGCCGTGCAGAAAACTCACCCATAAACCTGCGAAGAGCAGCCAGTGGTGCAAGTGGCCAAATACTGAGGAAACCAATGAAATCTCGCTCCAGTCCCATTCCCTAACACATCACCCCATGCCCTCC
>JADKXX010024118.1:0-17856 GCA_017310255.1 Butorides virescens | reverse complement strand
GGCTGAACCCCCCCAGCTCCCCCAGCCGCTCCCCAGCAGCCTGGGGCTCCAGACCCCTCCCCAGCTCCACTGCCCTTCTCTGGACATGTTCTGGACAAGTCCTCACATTGCTCCTGAACTGCATGGAGGAAGACAGAGAGCAAGCAAGGCAAATTTTTCAGAAAAACAGGAAGAAAAAAGGCGGTGCTGAAGATGGGACTGTGGTACAGGTCAGAGGGAGGAGCTTGAAGTTGAGTCCCTAGAGGAGAGGGGGATATGGAGATGAAGACCACCAGTAGGTGACACCAATGAATGGTTGTGAACTGTCATTTCCCAAGCAGCTCTTGAGTCACACAGAATCACAGAATCACAAGGGTTGGAAGGGACCTTGGGAGCTCACCCAATCCAACCCCCCTGCTCAAGCAGGCTCTCCTAGAGCATGTTACACAGGACTTCGTCCAGGTGGGGGTTGAATATCTCCAGAGAAGGAGACTCCACAGCCCCCCTGGGCAGCCTGTTCCAGTGCTCTGTCACCCTCAGAGTAAAGAAGTTTTTCCTCCTATTCAACTGAAACCTCTTATGTTTCAGTTTGCACCCGTTGCCCCTAGTCCTGTTGCTGGACAGGGCTAGAGGATTTCTGGAGCTAGGCAAGCCCTCAATCTCTTGTGGTAGCACACCTCCACTTATAAATAAACATTAACCGAGGAAGGCTAGGATCCCAGTGTCCTCTCTCTGAAGTTCGGTGCCATCATTTCCATTTCAGAGGGTGTTTTTCCTCCCCCCGGTTACATCTCAGTGAACACCCAACCCTTCCCACAGAGCAGAGTGGTTCCGCCAGAGGTCGGCAGGAGTCTCGTGCAGACCAGTGGCTTCTGCGGAGCTGCTTCTGTCCAAGTGAAGATGCTGTTTGGATCTTGGCTACCTCTTGTCCCTGGGAGTGTCCCTGTGCCGCCTCTCTGGTCATATCTGATCCCTACAACTGAACTCCCTCCAACAAGCATGAGAAACCTTTGCCTGTGATCTTCAGGAGGGATCTCCCGACTCCTGAACCATCTGTTCCTCCGCGGATGCTGCAGAGAGGAGAGTGCGGGAGAAGATAAAAGAGAAAAATTAAACCATTTATGAAACTTTCATCAAAGCGCTGTTTATAATGCTGAAGGGAATGCTGTCTTACCTCGACACAAACTTCATTCATAACTAGACTTCATTATTTTTCAGGGTTATTCCTGAAAGACTTTGTCAGCAGCTTGGCAACTTATATAGACAAGCTCATGATTTACTTTCTTCTGTGACTAATCAAAATAGGAAATATGGACGTTTATGTGCCTCATATCATCCTGAAGTTTTGTGCATGTAATTTAAGTTTGACTGAGTAGGAAAAAAGTAATAAATAGTAATATTAGTCCTGTGATTCCTTCCCTATTCAGAACATGAAGCTTCTCAGACATTATAGACTCCCTAAAATACTGCTGAAAAGTGAACAAAAAGCCTGAGATCAAATAACTTCAGTAGAAGCCCTTTGAATGATTGTAAAAGCTAAGGATGACTGTTAACATCATTAAATCGAGCCTGGGTTTGATGAATGTCTGAGGAACAGGGATCCAGTTCCCATCCTTTCACACAGCTTGAAAAGAGTGTGATTACCTTTTCAGTTTTTAAGAATAAATAATTTTGTTTACTCGCAGGGAGTAAAATGGCAGAATCTTCCTCGCACGTGGGTACGGTTCTGGTTGCCCTTCAGCAATGTCAGGGGGCTGCAGGAACCCTGCTCCTCGCCGCGGAGCTGCTGCGGCAGTCGCCGTTGCCCTTTTTTATGCTACAGGACCAAGTGAAATGCATTGCACGGTTTAAAAAGAGAAAACGGGGGAGCGTATGGTCTAAACAGAAAGGACATGACCGGCTGGGTAGATGAGGGGAGAGCGGTGGATGTTGTCTACCTCGACTTCAGCAAGGCTTTTGACACTGTTTCCCATAACATCCTCATAGGGAAGCTCAGGAAGTATGGGTTGGATGAGTGGACAGTGAGGTGGATTGAGAACTGGCTGAAGGACAGGGCTCAGAGGGTTCTGATCGGCGGGGCAGAGTCCAGCTGGAGGCCGGTAGCCAGTGGAGTTCCCCAGGGCTCGGTACTCGGCCCAGTCCTGTTCAGCTTGTTCATCAATGACCTGGGCGAGGGGACAGAGTGCACCCTCAGCAAGTTCGCTGATGACACCAAACTGGGAGGAGTGGCTGATACGCCGGAGGGCTGTGCTGCCATCCAGCGGGACCTGGACAGGCTGGGGAGTTGGGCGGAGAGGAACCTGATGGAGTTCAACACGGGCAAGTGCCGAGTGCTGCACCTGGGGAGGTTGAACCCCATGCACCAGTCCAGGCTGGGGGCTGACCTGCTGGGAAGCAGCTCTGCCCAGAGGGACCTGGGGGTCCTGGTGGACGACAAGCTGACCATGAGCCAGCAGTGTGCCCTGGTTGCCCAGGCCAATGCCATCCTGGGGTGCATCAAGAGGAGTGTGGCCAGCAGGGCGAGGGAGGTTCTCCTCCCCCTCTACTCTGCCCTGGGGAGACCCCACCTGGAGCACTGGGTCGAGTTCTGGGCTCCCCAGTTCAAGAAGGATGAGGAACTCCTGGAGAGAGTCCAGAGGAGGGCAACAAGGATGATGGGGGGACTGGAGCATCTCCCCTAGGAGGAAAGGCTGAGGGAGCTGGGCTTGTTCAGCCTGGAGAAGAGAAGGCTGAGAGGGGACCTCATCACCACCTACAAATATCTCAAGGGTGGGGGTCACCAGGATGGAAGCAGTCTGTTTGCAGTGGTGCTCAGCGACAGGACAAGGGGCAACGGGTGCAAACTGAAACATAAGAGGTTTCAGTTGAACATGAGGTAAAACTTCTTTACTCTAAGGGTGACAGAGCTGCCCAGGGGGTCTGTGGAGTCTCCTTCTCTGGAGATATTCAACCCCCGCCTGGACGAAGTCCTGTGTAACATGCTCTAGGAGAACCTGCTTGAGCAGGGGGGTTGGACTGGGTGATCTCCCGAGGTCCCTTCCAACCCCTGCAATTCTGTGATTCTGTGACAAGTAAAAGACATAAAAAAGAAACAGGCACTGGTGGCCAGAGCATGGGGACTCCCTCCTGGGCTGAGCCTCCCCATGGGCCATGGTCATGCGCCAGTGTCCGTGTCTCTCAGCAGCCATAGCTGGTTAGTAATCATGGAATCATAGACTTGTTTAGGTTGGAAAAGCCCTTTGAGATCATCAAGCCCAAACGTTCCCCTACCCCTGCCATCTCACCCCCAAACCCTGGCCCTCAGCACCGCCTCTGCCCGGCTGTTAAATCCCCCCAGGGGTGGGGACTCAACCTGGGAAGCCCCTTCTAGTGCTTGACAGCCCTTTTGGTGAAAAAATTTTTCATATAACTTTTTCATCCTATACCATGCCTGATCCTCTATTCACAGAGCGCTTGAGGTCACACGTCGCTGGTTGAACAAAGCCTCAAGGCACAAATATTGAACAGGACTGTGTCTAAGATCAGGAAAGCCAGACCTTTCCACCCGCCTCGAGCACAGCCCCGAGCATGGAGGGCATAACCTGTATCAAATGGGTTTTGCTTTGGTGGGATTGTGCTTCAGAGACGCCTGCAGGGGCACCGTTCTCATCTGGATTTTTTTCCTGGAGGCACGGCGTGTCCTGCCATGGTTTGTGTCGGCGGGGAACTCCAGTTCTTCGCAGGCAGGTTTTATTCTGGGAAGCGGGTACAAGAGGAGTTAGGTGCCCAAACAGCTTGTCTGAACCTGGCATCCAGGTAGCCTATGTAGAAGGATGAGGATGATCAACTCCGTCTTGCGATCTTACATAGATTTCAGCCAGAGTCCCCTCAGTATGTATGCTGATGGGCATACACAAAAAGTGCACAGAAGTGCACGTTTCTATTAGCTAGCAAAGCACATGGCTATTTTCTAATTTCAGTCCCTCATTAGCCTTTATGACCGAGTCACTGAGGTTGGACAGGACCTCTTGAGACGATCTAGCCCAAGCTCCTGCCCGAGCAGGGTCAGCTGGTGCAGGTTGCCCAGGACCGTCTCAGGTCTTGCCTGGATTTGCTGACTTTAATTCCTGTTGGCATGCTGAGCCTGTATCTGGTAGTGGTTCCCAAACTATATCCTGTGGAACATTCATTGTTCCCCAAGAACTTTTTTTTCCTTTCTGGAAGGAAAGCAGGTAGCAGTTGTCAGGCCAGACCTGTTTTGGTTTCCAAAAGCTGAAGCAAGAAGAACTGTCTCATCCCTTCTTCATTTACTTTTGAGGAAAAGTAAAAAATACGTATGGGTTCTATCCTAAACATTTTAGGGAAAAAAAAGGTATTTTCTCTTAATGCTCACGTTAGTAGCTGATACTGGCACAGCAATTCTGTAGCCCACCTGCCATTTCCATCTCCAAGTGGGGTTTGCACTGCTGGAAGTGCTGAAAGCCTGCAGACCCCCCGTGGGACGCCGCCAGCGGAGCGCACTGCGGGATGCAGACCGCTTCCACCGGGAAACACCCCTGGGACACACTGGAAAGTGAACATGAGAATGGATCTTTTATAATCCATGGTAGGTCCCTGCTTTCTTCCTTCCTGCCTTACCCCAGCAAAGGCTGTCCTTTTTGCCAAATAAGTGACGTTGCAGTGTTTCTAGTGAATAGCAGGGTATGAAACCTCCAGCTGCTGTGTCCGTTCTGCTGTGCAGGACCTTGGATCACCTGAGCTGGTGCCCCCAAACAGAGACTGTCGCTGGATGCCACCAGAGCAATTGGGAAGGCCAAGCATCCCAAGCAAGGGCTATGTATTACCACTGAGTGAAGAAAAAGTAAAATCATGGATTTGGAAGGGACATTGAAGATGCTAAGGCAAGATCCCAAGACCTGGGTTGATCTCTCTTCTGCCAATGGGGAGCAGTAGGCCACCTCGGAGGATGCTCTGATCGCCAGTGGGTCAGTGCTGCTGGCAGGTATCTGCATTTTCCCACAGCATGAAGAAGAGTCCAGGCCTGGGGCTGCCCATCTTAATGCACTGCCTACTTGTCTTAGACCTAGACTACAGCTCTGTTCGTGTGCCTGCAGAAGGTCTTGGGAATCTGAAGGCCTCCATACCCATTTTAGCGGCGTAGCTGAGCAGTCTTCCCTGATACCTTATGGCCTGGGTTGTTCCATGTGGGCTGGTGGTCCACTTGGGTCGGCTCACAGGAGGACAACCAGCCTGGGAAAGCAGCCATCTCCTCTGGCTGGTGCTCCAGCAGGCTGAATGGATACCCAGGCTCTCTGGTATCTTCTCACTACAAAATGGTAGCGCAACGGCTTTTGTGAAAACTTTGTATTTCTACGGTAGAAAATGTGGGCTTGTCACATTTGCCTTTTGGATAGAGTTGGGTCTGGTTTTCACTTCCCAGCGGCTGCTCAAAAGTCTCTTCAGTAGCTATCCAGGTTGTATTTACAGCTACAGACGCTTCGCATCAAGAGCACTCAGTCCTCCCTGGGGTTGGGCCCAGAGAGACTGAATGCAAAACCAAGATGTCATTCTAGGACTACGTTCCACAATGCATCGACAGTCCGGGGAGACTTGAAAAGCAGAAACATGGTTTCACTGTTTTTGAAAAACTGCAGACGTTTCTATTAGATGGATGCTCACAGTTCTGCAAGGCTGGACACTTTGATTCTTTGTACTTTCAGACTTCTTCTACATAAAGGCTAGTGCCAGCACTAGAAATAACAAGAAATTGCTCCTTAAAGAAGAAAGGATAAAGCAAGATAAAGAACTTCAAAGCAGATACCATTACGATATATCTAGAAAGAAACAAGAAACTACGAGGCGGAATCTGCTATTAAAATCTGCTCAGATTTTCCAGGGAGAACACATTTATCTTATCGACAATGGGGCCAAGCAATTTCCTAGTTAATGCCAGCGAAATATCCAACAAAAGACAGGGGCTTTAATAGGCAGACTTGTTGCTTGATAGTTTCAGATCTCTACATGGGTTCAGCAGAAAAATATGGTTTATTGTAAAATGTATAAAACTGAAAGTTTTATGTCACCTTAGGAAACTTTTTAAAATGCTCTGCTCCTTCAAAGGGGATCTGGAAGTTCAATAGAAGTTTAGAGATGACACAAGCTCTCATTAGGAATTGGCCTCAAAGTCTTTTTTTTTTTTTTCATCAGTGGTTTTTAAGACTGTTTGACTAATACAAAACCTGTAATAAATTAATCTCTATGCATTGTAGTTCAAGGGGAATGAGGAAATTAATGTAAGAACTAATGAAAAGCCCTTTGGGTGTAGGGAAGGACACTGCAAGTGCAACTGTAAAGCTTTTTCCCTCTCTTGTCAGTCCGTAGTTTTGAATTGCTCAGTCACAAAACCGGTACCTGCTTGAGCAGGAGGTCCCACCAGCGCAGAGCTATGGACCGATCTCCAAGTGCATCACCAGCCTCATCTAGGTGTTTCAGGAATCAAGGAATTCCGGGTTATCTTTTTCTTCTTGTTAGCGTCGATGTGTGTCCGTAAGTGAGGGCTTCTTGGGTGGAGTCACATTCCACGGCTTTGGCAAGCACAACCAAATGTCATGACACCGCTGAAAGGAAGGAGCTATCTTCTTCTTTAGTAGTGCATGCTGAAGGCTGGTTGTACTCACAGTTTCATTTCTTTGCTGGGTCATTCCAGTGACCAGCCATCTCCTCTGAGAGTGGTGGAGCCGGGTCACAGCAAGCTGTCTGGAAGAGCAGTTTGGCTGCAGTGTGTGTTAACTGGGGAGGATCTGGGGTAACTGGGGATTCTCAGTATGATACTTCAAAGATCAGCCATGGTCTTTGAAGCCACACGCAGTTTTAACAGCATGCGGTTCCATGATGTGTAACAGCAAAGGCTTCCTTCAACTTGGGTTACGTACCAAGGGAAGAGCAGGCCACCTAAATCTGTAGGCAATTCTCTAAGCTCTATCCAAATTTTCCTGTATCTCTGCTGGGGGAAACCCTGCAAGAGCAGCCAGAGCTCAGCACCCAGGAAAAGTACAAGGTTGCATGGAGAGCAGCCTGACTCCATGGGGGCATGGAGAGCAGCCTGACTCCGTGGTGGCATGGAGAGCAGCCTGACTCCATGGTGGCATGAAGGTCAGCCTGACTCTGTGGTGGCATGGAGAGCAGCATGACTCCATGGTGGCATGAAGAGCAGCCTGACTCCGTGGTGGCATGGAGAGCAGCCTGACTCCATGGTTGCATGAAGGTCAGCCTGACTCTGTGGTGGCATGGATGATGTGTGAAGCCTGTTGGGTTGATGCACCTTTTTGTTGGGCACTTCTACAGCCATTGCTTGGGTGAGGTGATGCACAGGAGGCTGCTCCCAGGGCAGATGTCAGCTCTATACCTTGAAGCGCACTGGTTGACGGTAACTTTGGCACTTCACAGGGTCCAAGCGTGCATGGAACCAGAAAGCTAGAAAGAGTCAGACAATTATTTCAGCAATGCCAACCAGCAGTCCAACCCGCCCGCCCAGTTGTGATAGTTTGGGGAACTGCAATGCAACTTTGCTTCTGCAAGATGGAGCGGGGGAAAAAAGAAACCTTTCCCTTCATGGGGAAAAAAAAAAAAAAAAAGCAAATAAAAGCTCAATGACAGTTTTGGAAAAAACAAACCAACTTTTTTACAACCTCTAAGAGCTTTGGGTCAAAATGGTGGCAGCATGACTCTTTGCAGTTAATTGGCAGATGGAGTTGTTTGAGGAAATTGCAGAGGTAAAGGCAGGTGGAAATGCAGCAATTTGCATCTTGCAACCATTAGTGTCCTAATGCTACACCCTCCTCCAGCTACAGGTCATACCGTGTTTGCTTTCTGACAGCTATTGGCCCGTCATCCTGAGTAATTCAAGTACCTTGGTTTTGTTAATGGTTTTCCTTTAAATTAAAAAAAAAAAAAGAAAAAAGAAAACAAGCTAGGAGGGATGCTAGAGGCAGAGGGGTTCAGTCCGTAGCGTGCCTTCGTCATTCACACTCCTCTGCAGTGCTTCTACACGGCACCGCTCGTGTAATCCACCGGTGTCTTCCCACCAGATCCAAGTGCTGAGACCTTCAGCCTGCCTTTGCCTACTGCGCGACCAGGAGCACGTACCCTCCGGGTGGAGTTGACTTTGTGTACAGAAATTGCTGTAAGCGCCCATTTTTGACAATCCAATGTTAACAAATATCATTTGTAGCCAAAGGATCGGTTGTCAACTGCTAAAAGTTTGGTTTTAATTATGTACTGCTTGCTGCCCCTTGAGTACGTACGTGGTAATCATAGAATCATAGAATCATGGACTGGTTTGGGTGGGAAGGGACCCCCAGAGGTCCCCCAGCCCAACCCCCCTGCAGGAGCAGGGACACCTTGAACCACATCAGGTTGCTCACAGCCCCGTCCAACCTGGCCTGGAATGGTCCCAGGGATGGGGCCTCCACCCCCTCTCTGGGCAACCCCTGCCAGGGTTTCACCACCCTCACTGCAAAGAATTTCTGCCTTAGATCCAGTCTAACCCTGCCCTGCTTCAGTTTAAAGCCATCCCCCCTTGTCCTGTCCCAGCTGGCCCTACTAAAAAGCTTGTCCCCATAACCTTTCACGGGGGAGGTTCCGCATTGCCCTGCCTGCTCTGTCGGCGTCGATTATTTTTTCACCTAACCAGACCCCTCTCAAACCCTGTCTCTGCGCAAAGCTCTGACACCCGCTGCTGCCAAGAAGGTGTTTGCCAGCTGGAGTTCAGGGAACTGGATTTCAGGTTTTTGGCCTTGCCCAGTTTCTGTTGTCACCTGCAGTCCCTCTGCCGCCGTTCAGGACAGGGACCTTTTCCTATTTGCTTGGCAGGATTATCGATGGCATTGCGGAGGCGTTGGGGACCTCCTTTATTAAATGCTTGCTTTTTTTTAGTTGCTAATATGGCTTCTTTAAGGTTATTACGACGATAAACAAAACAGTGGTAAAAAGTAGGTAGGAGACTGAATCTGCAAAAATATCTGGATCACAAACTCGCTCTTTTTCTTCACAAATTGAGTTAAATTTCCCTTCCATCTCTCCAGGCAGCAGTCAGCTCGATCCAAGAGCTGTTTTGCAGGTTCATGGTACAGTGCTTTTGTTCTCCCGATTTTGGGGGTTGTATATTTTTGTATTTCAGGGTAGCTTACGGGGATGGCTCGAACTCTGTTTGGCTTTCCATGACTGCTTGGCTTGATTCATCTCATTGAGGCCGACACAAATCTGCTGTCACTCATGTTAATGCAAAACTGGGGATGCCGAGGAAAATAAGATTTCCCAAATTCTGCCATTGTTTTCATTGAATACATTGGTATCCCTTTGAATTATTCAACCAACTCTTTATAACTAGCCCACGGTTGCCACCATCCAGTGGACAAGTGGCATCGAGCTGATGGAGCAGCTGACAAATACGACGTCGGACTCAACCCTCAGCTGGCGTCATCCCTGTGGATACTCCCAGGGAAATCGGTCCAATTTTTTTCAGGGGTGTATAACCACATCTACCTCGTCTGTAAATGTGAGCTTGCTGCTTCTTGCTTGCAGATTTACAGTTCTCTAGAATGACGATAAGATTTACGATCTTACTATAAAATACGACCTTTGTGGTACGCTAAATGGATGTCGGGTGCTTGCTGCATAAATGAATTTACAAAACGTTTAATAAACCAACTGTATTTGGAATTTGAACTCGAAAAAAATATTGGGTTTGATCATAATCAGTCATGCACGTTTCTAGCAGCATGCATACTCTGTTGCTTGCAGAGGAGCCTATTGATGAAATACAATTAACCTTGCAATCTGTGTGTATATCTCATAATTTTAATATAATGGGGTTAAATATTAATTTGATTAGTGGCATTAGTATTTCTCAGAAATGGGCCTCCTGTATCTTACAGCATTTATACAGTTTGCAGGGATAACGGGTGTGATATCGCAGGTATTCAGAATAAACCCTGAATGACCTCCTATTTAAATTTAAGCTGTGGCTGAGCAGGGATTTTAAATGTCAGGATGGCTGTTAGGCTAAAATAAAGAAAAAAATCCAGCATTTGGAAGGACTGAGGCCATCACCATGTTTCTGCCTCGGGCAAGTCAGAGTGAGCTTTCCACCAGCGGAGCTGACTCGGCTGGGGAGATGCAGGGCTCGGGACTCAGCCTGGTCTTGTTCAACTTCTTCATCAATGACCTGGACGAGGGGACAGAGTGCACCCTCAGCAAGTTCACCAACGATACACAACTGGGAGGAGTGGCTGATGCACCGGAGGGCTGTGCTGCCATTCAGCGGGACCTGGACAGGCTGGAGAGTTGGGTGGAGAGGAACCTGATGGAGTTCAACAAGGACAAGTGTTGGGTGCTGCACCTGGGGAGGTCAAACCCCATGCACCAGTCCAGGATGGGGGCTGACCTGCTGGGAAGCAGCTCTGCCCAGAGGGACCTGGGAGTCCTGGTGGACGACAAGCTGACCATGAGCCAGCAGGGTGCCCTTGTTGCCAAGAAGGCCAATGGCATCCTGGGGGGCATTAAGAGGAGTGTGGCCAGCAGGGCAAGGGAGGTTCTCCTCCCCCTCTGCTCTGCCCTGGGGAGACCCCACCTGGAGCACTGGGTCCAGTTCTGGGCTCCCCAGTTCAAGAAAGATGAGGAACTCCTGGAGAGAGTCCAGAGGAGGGCAACGAGGATGATGGGGGGACTGGAGCATCTCCCCTAGGAGGAAAGGCTGAGAGAGCTGGGCTTGTTCAGCCTGGAGAAGAGGAGACTGAGAGGGGACCTCATCAACATGGACAAATATCTCAAGGGTGGGGGTCACCAGGACGGAGCCAGACTCTTCCCAGTGGTGCCCAGCGCCAGGACAAGGGGCCATGGGCACAACCTGAAGCAGAAGAGGTTCCAGTTGAACGGGAGGAAGAACTTGTTGAGTGTGAGGGTGATGGAGCCCTGGCCCAGGCTGCCCAGGGGAGCTGTGAAGTCACATTCCATTTATTGTATTTACAAATTGAGGAAGTAAAAATAACAGTGTGAATGGTGGCCTGGAGAAACATGTCGGGATGTACATGATTAGCATGTAGAGTTGATCAAGCACCATGCAGGGGCGCGTTTTTCATCAGAAAATGTGTCTTTTTAAAAAAACAGAATCACGGAATCGTTTAGGTTGGAAAAGACCTTTAAGATCATCAAGTCCAACTGTTACCCTAACCCTGCCATTCCAAAAAAAAAAAAGATAATTAAGAATTGGTTTTAGCATTTTGCAAGTCAAATATTTCATCTCTCAAATGTATTTTGAAAAATTAAAAGTAATGGGCATCTGAACAGGATGCCCGCAGTCAGGGAATCGAAAGTGCAGACCCAGTGAAATTGGTTTGGAAATTCAAATCCCAGAGTAGGTGGGGGAAGGAATCCCTGGGAGATGCCTGGTCCTGTGAAGGAGAGCCTTTGGGGGCAGAGATGCTGGGCACCCCCCTGGGAAGCACCTCCATGCATGAGGAGGGGGCGTGATGCCGGCACTCTTGGTTATACCAAGAAGCCATAATTATTTTACTCCAAACCTCACCCACTAAAGCATCTTACGTGCTGAGGTAGTAACTAGGTTGGAAACGCAAAATTCTGCAGGCGAGTCAAAAAGAAGAAACCTGAGATGAAACAGCACTGCCCGGTTCATGGTGGAACTGATGGCCATCAGTGGAAAGTAGTGCTTTACATTGCAAGGTAGTTTGCCAGGGATGGGAAAAGCCCTGGCAGATGTAGATTTTTTTAATTCTGTGTGGCCATGAAAACCCCGACAGCCACACTCCGTATTCAGAGAGATCTATAAACACTGCTGCTTGTGCAGGTAGTTTTTCTAGGAGACTTTGGGGAAAAAACAAGCGCCTAGAATTAACGTTTGCCTTATTGAAATGGCATTTACATGGAATAAACACGGCATTTTCCAATGGGGAAGTGATTAACGACGAGGAAATACAGCCTATCTCTGCTTATCCATTTTGGATATTATTGATCTCTGCCAGTAGGTTACCTGTGACCGTGCTCACGTTGAGGCAAACCTTCTCAGCGCTCATTTCAAGAGCCCATTTGTCAACGATAGGCCCGTCAATAACGACAGGAGCTGTTTGTCTTATCCCCATTTGCGCCGTAATAATGAACCTTTAATTTTCTCTCCTCCTCCAGGAGAATCGTTGCGAAGGTTCGGAGCTTACGTTCCGACTGCGCGGTTGCAGTTAAGCAGTCTATTATTCTTCATAAATTGCTCTGCAAAGCTATTAACGTGCACATCTACCACTCAGGAGTAACGAGATAAACGAAGCTGATGGGCCCGGGTAGGGAAGGTGGCGGCGTGTGACGGTGTGCACTCTGATTTCATTACGGGAACCTCTTGTTTGCCATTTTCTTGAGGAAACGTTATAGGAAAGGTGCAAACCAGGAATAATTAACGTGGTCTTTTATAATGGGAAGGCTGTTGAAGTTTTTAATGACGCTAACGAGATTTCTTTGATCCAGCGTTTCACAAGACAAAGGACAGGATAATGTGGCCTCCTGGGAATTCAAGCTGGGTAAGATGGGATGGAAAGAAATTTGCAAAGAAATGGGTTTCCTGACATCTCAATCTTTCCGGCCTTGCCTACGAGGGGGGAGAGACCCCCGGGGAGCTGACGGCAGCGCTCGCCCACCTTTGCAGCTTCTCCTGTAGGTGACTTGCCGGGTCTGAAGCATCACGGAGCGTTAGGGCGTTATCTGCTGAGCCTTTTTTTTCCTCTGTTCGGTGCATGGCCTGCAAGCACGCCGGAAGGCGAGCATTTTGTTCCTACTTTCTGTTTAAAAGGAGTTTAATTAATCATTTATCTCATTCCGTAATTAGAGATGCTATTGCCATTGTCTGGACTACTTCTAGCTAGGCCTGAGAAATTATCTGTGTATAAACTCATTGCCTTTAAACCATTATTAATGACAAGATTTATATAGGTGTATAAATAACCCGTCCCTTTTCAATCATTACGTGTTTTGGACTTGGAAGGTTTGGCTCTGACGAGCAGTCTAATAAAAGGGCATGGGGAAATGTAATTCACTTATTAATAATTTGCGATGTGCTCTGCTAAGCATCTAAAGATCAAGATCTACAGAAAAGTTTTGAAAAAGAATCCAAGCTGTCATTTGATTTTAATCAGGAGCTGAGACATGCTCCAGGGCATCTTATGAAGAGAACAAACGCCACGTGCTTCCCGGCTGCGGCGTTGCTTTGTAAAATACTGTACCGAAACCCAAACTAAACTCGGTCTCGCTCCACGGAACCCGTCCTCAGCCTCACAATTCACCACCCAGGGCTGGATTTGTCGAGCCAGAGCGGGGTCCTCATGGAGGATGCAGCTCTGCAGACCTCAGGGGAAGTTCACTGCAGGCAAATTTTAACATAGCTTCAGTTGTGACGTAGTTAATCTTGATAAGGTGGCGGGGCACGCGGGCATCTCGTGCCTGTGTGAGGTGGTGAGGGAGCAGCAATGCACCGCGGCTGCAGAGCTGTGCCCTGGAACCAACGCCAGAACCCCATGGGGAGAGAAATTGGGCTGTCTGCAAGGTCCTGGAGCCTCCCCAGATGGCTCTTCATCTCCTGTTGCATCTTGGGCCGTGACTCTGCAGGTTTCATGGTTGTTTATTGTTATTAGTATTAATTTTGATTCATATATCAGCAGAAGATGATTTTTCATAGAATTCTAGAATCCCAGGTTGGAAGGGACCTCAAGAATCATCCGGTCCAACCTTTCTGGGCAAGAGCACAGCCTAGACAAGATGGCCCAGCACCCTGTCCAGCTGAGGCTTCAAAGTGTCCAATGTGGTGGAGTCAACCCCTCCCCTGGGGAGATTATTCCAGTGGGTGACTGTTCGCGTGGGGAAAAATTTCCCTCTTGTGTCCAGCTGGAATCTCCCCAAGAGCAACTTGTGTCCATTCCCCCTTGTCCTCTCCATGGGACTCCTTGTGAAAAGGGAGTCTCCATCTTCCTTGGAGCCACCCCTTAGGTATTGGTACGTGGTGATGAGATCCCTTCTGAGCCTCCTTTGCTCAAGGCTGAACAAACCCAGCTCTCCCAGCCCATCCCCATACAGCTGAGAGAGGCTTCCCAGCCCTTGGATCACCTTGGTGGCCCTGCTCTGGACCCCTCCAGCCTGCCCACAGCTTCTTTGTACAGCGGGGACCAGATCTGTACCCAGGATTCCAGGTGTGGCCAGACCAGCTCTGAGCAGAGTGGGATGATGACTCCTTTATCTCTGCTGGTGATGCCCTTGGTGATTCCTCCCAGCACCCTGTTGGCCTCCTTGGCCACAGCAGCTCACTGCTCGCTCCTGTTGAGCTTGTTGGCCACCAGGACCCCCAGGTCCCTTCCCACAGAGCTGCTCTCCAGCCAGGTGGATCCCAGCCTGTGCTGCACTCTTGGATTGTGTTTTTCCAGGTGCAAGACCTTGCGCTTGTCTGTTTTCGGTAGTGATTAGCCAGGGGAAGGGAGGGCGTGGAGAATTAGTGAAGCCTTGAAAGTTCAGCACTGCTCTACTGACACCCATGGTAGAGAAGAGAGCACTGCCAGGGAGACGTGATGGATGTGAGAGCTGGACTTTGCTACGGTTTTTTAATAGGTTGAGTTTGCATTTGTCAAGGTCCCAAAAGGGATGTTGCAATGATCAAGACGAGAACCCCGTGGATAGTCTTACCTGTGTGGGTGGATGTGTAGAGCTGTAACTTAGAGAGATTATTCAAGAGAAAAAAATAAAGTTAACAAGAATTAGATGCTGTCTGGATCTGAGTGAAGCTGAAGATAGCACCCTGGTTTATGGACTCAGGGGAGAAGCTTTGTGCAGAGACTGTGAACATTTAGCAATCTCGGAGGGGGATGGTGGGTCTGGAGCTGACGAAGTGCCACCAGATGGACGGAGCAGGGCAAAAGCAGAGGACGGATCAGATCCAGGATCTGGGCATGTGTTTATGGGTGGAGGGGGAAAAGCAGCACGGAGAGGGGAAAATGCAGGCAGACCCGTTGGCAGAAGCTGGGGGCAGGAGGGGAAGGAGGATGGGGCTGTGTCACAGAGATGTGTGGCAAGGGCAACCAAATGTCCCATGAACACCACACCAGGGAATGCAGAACCTGGGAAGAGTTTGGAAAGCCTCTGCCCATGCCCCTGTGCCAGGAGGTGGAGAGGCACAAACTCCTCCTGGCCAGGGCGGAGGGAGAGCTCTGCACAGCCCAGCCTGGGGCAGGGGCTTCTCCCGGACCTCCAGGGTGAGGAGCATGGGAAGACCTGCTGGAGGTGTCCTTCCTGAGGATGCATGGGTCTGAAATCATTTTCCTGATGGAGAGAGCTCTTCGCAGGTAGGCTGTGCACTGGAAAGCCTAACGATCCAGTTCAAAGGACGGCCGTGTGCATTTGGAATGTACTGCCGGGAGAGCTGAAGCCTGGAGCACTGGGTCCGGTTCTGGGCTCCCGTATTCAAGAAAGATGAGGAATTCCTGGAGAGAGTCCAGAGGAGGGCAACAAGGATGATGGGGGGACTGGAGCATCTCCCCTAGGAGGAAAGGCTGAGGGAGCTGGGCTTGTTCAGCCTGGAGAAGAGGAGACTGAGAGGGGATCTCATCAACACCTACAAATATCTCAAGGGTGGGGGTCACGAGGACGGAGCCAGACTCTTCCCAGTGGTGCCCAGCGCCAGGCCAAGGGGCCATGGGCACAACCTGAAGCAGAAGAGGTTCCAGTTGACCGGGAGGAAGAACTTGTTGAGTGTGAGGGTGATGGAGCCCTGGCCCAGGCTGCCCAGGGGGGCTGTGGAGTCTCCTTCTCTGGAGATCTTCAACCCCCGCCTGGCCGTTGTCCTGTGCCCCCTGCTCTGGGTGAGCCTGCTTGGGCAGGGGGGTGGCACTGGGGGAGCTCCGGAGGGCCCTGCCAGCCCCTGCCAGTCTGGGATTCTGTGTGAGAGCTGAAGCCTGGTGAAGTGCAAGAAGCATTATCTTCATCCTTCATCCTTTTCCCCAGGACAGCCTCAAAAATGACTTTTGCTGGGTTGAACTGACCTACAGAGCAGCGGGGGGGGGGGGGCGGCCGAGTGGGATCTGCCACCGAACATCTGCTGCTGCTGAAGTTTCCTTAACTGCGGTTGACAGCAGAGAGCCAGAGATGCTGCAAGAGGTTATGGTGGGGTTGGGTCACGACCGTTCTCCATCACTTCTGCGCTATCTGTAGCACCGAGATTCGGTGCGCCAGGGCGGGGCGGTGGTTAACGTCGGTGTTGGTAGGCTTGGCACAGCACAGTACAGCAGCCTGCAGCGCCCTGGCCTCAGCAGAGGCTGTTGTCACGGCGGCCGAGGAGCGCGGGACCGTGTATTTCGGTCGTAATTCCTGCCCTATTCGGGAATAATGCTCAGGAACCACAAGTTACCACTTGCAAATGGAAGTGGGCGTTAATAGGCTCCTTCTGAATGAAATCACCTGAAGTTCGCTATTAAAGAGCACCTTTGAGCCCAAGCTATCATTTTATTTAAAGTGCTTAAGCAGCTGCATTTCCATATAAAAATTTCACTGTCAACTCGATTGCTTGCACAATTATTTTTGGTCCTTAACGTGGCTGCAAATGCTCCCTCCAGCCCCTTGGCGTGACCAGCCAGCGTCCTGCCACCGCACCGAGCTATTAACCCGCCACGGTGGCTTCTCTCGCTAGCTTGTAGATTTTATTTAGCAGCTGAGCAATAGCAAGCAGAAATGTTAAACCCAGCAACCTGCAAGACCAAATTGCATTTCGCTTTGTGCAGACGCATGCATATGTATTCAGAACGTTTTGGGGAAGCGGTGGCACGGCCAGCGAAGGGAGGGGGGGTAACAGTCAGATTTAGAGGGCTGTTTGCAAACCGATTTGCGATACACACATTGGACTTAATGAAGGGATGAGTTCATAAAATATTTATTCATCTCTTGCTAGGGATTTTCTAATGCATAATTTGCAGGTCTTTACTTTTTGCGTCCCAGCTGCAGCTGCCTGAACTCCAAGATCACCCCCCAGCCCTTTCTGGAGGGGGCTCGCACCCCCTGTTGTGGTTTAACCCGGCTGGCAACTCAGCACCACGCAGCCGCTCGCTCACTCCCCCCCCTGCCCTCAGTGGGATGGGGGAGAGAATTGGGAAAAAAAAAAAAAGTAGTAAGACCTGTGGGTTGAGATAGGGACAGTTTAATAAGAAAGAAGAATAACAATAGTAATAATAATAATGGTAAGAGAATATACAGAATATACAGAACAAGTGATGCACAATGCAATTGCTCACCACCCGCCGACCGATGCCCAGCCCGTCCCCAGCCCCGATCGCTCCCCAAGCAGCGATCACTCTCCCCGCGACCGACCAACCAACCCCCCCAGCATGCCGTTCCATGGTCTGGAATAGCTCTGTGGTCAGTTGGGGGCAGCTGTCCTGGCTGTGCCCCCTCCCAGCTTGTTCTGCCCCTGGCCGAGCAGGAGAAGCTCAAAAAGTCCTTGAGTAGTCTCAGCACTACTTGGCAACAACCAAACCATCCGTGAGTTATCAACATTCTTCTGGTACTGAATCCAAAACACAGCATTAGGCCAGCTACTGTGAAGAAAATTAACTCTATCCCAGCCGAAACCAGGACACCCCCAGTCTGACGGGGATCTCGAGCCTGAGCGGGGAGGTGGTGGGAGGCTTCTGACTTGAAGGACCCGTGCCTCCCCAGCCCTAATTGCAAGGGCTAAGTGGCCCTTACGTCCCAGGCTCTGCTCTGCTGTCCTGGCCCCCAGTTACTTTGCAGAGGGGCTGCCCTGTCCCTGCAGCCTGCCTGCCTGCCTGCCTGCCTGCTCCCCGCTGCCTGCCTGCCTGCCTGCTCCCC
>JADKXX010024117.1:0-39428 GCA_017310255.1 Butorides virescens | reverse complement strand
GGTCGCTCCAGAGCTGCCTGCATGGGAGGGCAGCGCTGGCAGGGGCTGGGCACAGGGACCCCTGAGCAATCCGGGGGGCAGGAGAGCCGGGGCAGACGACGCGGAGCAGCCTGGCACCGGGGGCTGCACGGGACCCAGCTCGGCAGCGGCCGGGCAGCATCCAGCCAGCTCAGACCCTTTGGACACGAAGGTTTTGATCAGGGTCTGTTCCCACCTTTATTCATAACGAAGTACAATTAAAACTGGGCATTTAGGGAAGTACCTGGTGAGTTTGAGTAAAAACAAAGGCTTTGGTTAATGGTTGTCTGGTTTGTTGTGGTATCGTAAAACTGCCGTGAAAAGGGTGTGCAAACTGTTGTAACTAGGAGGTGTGTGGAAGAACATGTGTGGGTCAGCCACGGACAAGGGGCCATGGGCACAACCTGAAGCAGAAGAGGTTCCAGTTGAACGTGAGGAAGAACTTGTTGAGTGTGAGGGTGATGGAGCCCTGGCCCAGGCTGCCCAGGGGGGCTGTGGAGTCTCCTTCTCTGGAGATCTTCAACCCCCGCCTGGCCGCTGTCCTGTGCCCCCTGCTCTGGGTGAGCCTGCTTGGGCAGGGGGGTGGCACTGGGGGAGCTCCCGAGGGCCCTGCCAGCCCCTGCCAGGCTGGGATTCTGGGATTCTGTGGTTTGAGCTGGGCACTGGGATGCGCAGGGCGTGGTGCTGCTGTAGAGCCGTAGCTCCGGGGTTTAACGTAAGGGAGGTTGTTGCACTGAGGCAACTGCCAAAACTGAATTACGCTGGTCGTCGTGTTTCTGATAAGAGAACTGCTTTTAGCAAATTTAATTAGGGAGCTGCAAACTTTTTTAAAATTTAGATTAGCTCATTGACAGCAAAACTAGAAATTATATGTGAATAGATCACAGCTTGTTTTCAAGTATTAATAATTGTTTTGCTGATCCAAAAATAATACGGTTTGCATTTTGCAGTCTGGCTAAAAAACCCAGCGCCATGTTCCCATGTTTCGTACCCGGCAAAGCAGCGGTGAGGCGGCTGCGGGCTGGTACGGCTCGGGGAGGAGGGGGACGGGGAAGGGACGCGGGGTTTCAGGTGTGCTTGGAAGACTGTGAGAGGCCATACTGGGCAGGGATTTGGTGGGAGTGTTGATCTGCTTGAGTGGAGGAGGGCTCTGCAGAGGCACCTGGCCAGGCTGGATCAATGGGCCCAGGCCAACTGGGTGAGGTTCAACAAGGCCAAGGGCCGGGTCCTGCACTTTGGTCACACCAATCCCATGCAGCGCTACAGGCGTGGGGAAGAGTGGCTGGAAAGCTGCCTGGTGGAAAAAGACCTGGGGGTACTGGTTGACAGCCGGCTGAATATGAGCCAGCAGTGTGCCCAGGTGGCCAAGAGGGCCAACAGCATCCTGGCTTGTATCAGGAGTGGTGTGGCCAGCAGGAGCAGGGCAGTGACCGTGCCCCTGTACTCGGTGCTGGTGAGGCCGCACCTCGAATGCTGGGGTCAGGGTTGGGCCCCTCACTCCAAGAAAGACGTTGGGTTGCTGGAACATGTCCAGAGGAGAGCCACAAAGCTGGGGAGGGGTCTGGAGCACAAGGCTTATGGGGAGCGGCTGAGGGACTTGGGGGTGTTTAGTCTGGAGCAGAGGAGGCTGAGGGGAGACCTGATCGCCCCCTACAACTGCCTGAGAGGGGGCTGTAGCGAGGTGGGGGTCGGCCTCTTCTCCCTGGTAACAGACAATAGGATGAGGGGGAATGGTTTGATGTTGCACCAGGGCAGGTTTAGGCTAGACATTAGGAAAAACTTCTTCACTGAGAGGGCTGTCAGGCTCTGGAATGGGCTGCCCAGGGAGGTGGTCGAGTCCCCATCCCTGGAGGGATTTAAAAGAAGGATGGATGAGGTGCTGAGGGCCAGGGTTTAGTGGTGGGATGGCAGGGTTAGGTTAAAGGTTGGACTCGATGATCTTAAAGGGCTTTTCCAACCAAAGTGATTCTGTGATTCTATGATTTCTCCTTTGCTCTCCCCCAGCACATTTCCTCCTCCCGGCATCTGCCTTCCCGTGCAGCTCAGGACATCAGCCAGCGATCTGGTTGAACCTCAAGAGCTTCCTTCCTCTCAGCACTTGTCCATCTCTGCCACCTTCCCATCCAGTAGCCCCCATCCAAGCTCTTTTACTTCTGGCCTGCTGGGGAGGGAGGGGCAGGCAGGGGGGCTCGCTGGGAGACCAGTGGCTTTCCTGAAACTGGGCAGACTTCCTCGGGCTGAGGTGGGAAAGTATCTTGTCAGACGTCTGGCAAAACGTCATGGCAAATGCAAACCAGGAGATCTGCTGCCCTCAGCTGCTGCTGTAGGCACGAGAAGTGCCCGGGAAGCTGCTGAGCACTGGGAAAGCTGGATCCGTGCTGCCCAGACCACGGCACAGCGACCCTGGGACGGGCTCTGTCACGACCGAGGTTTGCCACAATGACAAATTGCTGCTGTCCGCATCCTGGCCCAAACTAGCAGCCGGCCTCTGAGAAGGGAGGTTGGCACACGTGCCGTGAGCTGGGATCTCACTGTCCCAGCGTCCTAACGCCCACTGAGTGTCATTGCTATCCATGTGTGAATCAACAGGATCTTAACATTTTCACCGAGCTCCTCTGTTGAGGTATTTAAGAGCTTTTCATATTTAAGAATGCTTAATTAAGCATGCACCAAGGTTGATGAACCCATTTCTTTTAAATGTGTGGTTTTACTTCCCGTGTTCAAGGAATGGCGCAAACCCCACCAGAGCCAGGGAGGAGTCAGCAGGTTGATTGTCTTTTACACCTCTAACCTTCATTTCTTCATTGGGCACCCTTCATTTTGGAGGCCCCTTTATAATGAAATTGTGGCGAGGCATCTGTCGCCCCTTCTCCTCCCTGTCGGGGAGGAATTAAGTGACAAGCCACACTCAAGGGATGAAGCAAAGCAGAGACCTGACGGCGTCCATGAAGTGGGGCTGGTGTTCTGCTCCATCCGAGGTGCGAGGGGAACTGTGCTGATGACTCAGGACAGGATCAGGAGTCACCGTCATGTCAAAACGTGTCTTAAATTTTAAGAAGGAATTCCTGCAGGTTTTAAACACAGCTCCTGATGACATACAGTCCTTATTTCTCTCCTCTTGCTTCACGTATCTGCACACGCAGCCTCAGTCAGGCACAGTTGCACAGGACAATACACAAATATTCATGAGCTCACCCGACTGACTTGTACTGCTCCAGTGTCCAGAGTCATCTTCATGGACCACCCCTGGCAATCCCGGGCCCTATGCCAGTGCAGGATGGAAAGGTGCCCCTGCAAGGCAAGGAGTGGTTGGCAATGGCAGGGAGGGAGGGGTAGAAGGCAAGGAGATGCACAGCTCAGTGTGGCACGTGGTGGCTGTGGCATGGGCAGCCCATGGTAGGCATGGTGGCAATGGAGAGTGGTAAGGATGGATGAAAGAAGTCATGCATAGCTTTGTGGACGCTTACGGGGATTTCCCCCAGGTCCCAGATGTGGCAGGAGAACAAGTAGCAGAGTCTTTACATTGTCCTTCTCAGAGGAGTCACAGAATTTTTCTCTACTTCAGCAGGGAAAATGGTAATCAGATCCCTCTGTAGCTTTCTTTTGTCAAGGGTGAACAAGCCTCACTTGCCCTTATCTCTGCTCATCACCATCCTGGTGTCCTTCTGCTGGGCTTCATTCATGACCATCCCGGTGTCCTTCTGCCAGGCTGCATTCCTAACCATCCTGGTGTCCCTCTCCTGGGCTTTCTCCACGATGCCAGTGTCTCCCTGGAGTGCCAGTGGCCCCTGGATGCCATCTCACTGATGGCCACAGAACGGAGCAGATCCCTTCCCTTGCCCTGCTGCCTGCTGCCGCAGCGTGTGGTTGGCCTTCACGGCTGCAAGGACACCCCGCTGGCTCCTGTCCAACCTCTCCACCAGAAGACCTGAGCTGCCAGAGCAGCTAGGCCATGCAGGACCTTCATAGGGAAGCCACCCAGCTTCTCTGCTCACAGATAATTTTTATGCCCGCAAAAAAAAGACAAGAAAGATGTGACGGATGGAGAAAAAGAAAATCTAATGCTGTTTCCTGCTTTCTTCTGCCCTTGTTTGTTGTCCCAAAAGTAAATCATAGGCAAGCACCTCTGAATATAGCTATGACACAAGGTATTATTGAGTAATATCGGTTCTTTGGTCTCTGCTGCTGAGAAAAAGCAGGTTTTCCTTGAGGACTTCTCTGTGTAATAGTCGAAAGTTTTGAATTATTGTAATTAGTGGCTTAAACTTGTGTTTGTAAGTCAATCACTTAAGAGCCGACTTTAAAAAGTGTTTGCATTCAGAATTTTATATCAACGGCAAGCGCGAGCTCCTATATTCACTAGCAGATAATGACCTAAAAATTAACAAAATTATACGCTTATGCAGTCCATTCACTCACTCTGTGAGTCAATTATTCTCCCCTATGGATGCAGGAGGATAAGAATACTAAATTGAATCTGTGACCTGAAGGGCAGAGGGAAAGGAATTTGTTTAACGTTAAAAGAAAAAAGCGCCCGGTCCTTCTGCCAGCCGCTGCCTGGAGGGTACGTGCGTGTTTCGCCATGACCATTTCATGAAGGTCTTGTATCTCCTTCCTCCAGTCTTGCTCTACCTTTTCTGTGTAAATTTTACGCCAGCTGGAGCAGGTCATGTGTCTGGAGTGCACACGAACCAGATTTTCGACTCTAGCAGTAGGTGAAATGCATAAAAAAATCTAAGGTTTGGTTCTATCGATGAGCATGAAGATATAATTGGCAGAGATTTTAAATGCCCAGTCTAACCCCCCCATGGAGTTAGGAAGGGTACTTAGTCCCAGCCTGCCTGCAGGACCCTCGTGCAGCAGAGAGCGCCACGTTCCCCATGGTGTGTTATGGCCTGTGCTGTTTCACAGTAAGAAATTTTTGGGAAGTCATTATGGCCTGTGGCATATGGAGAGGTCTAGTCCCCATACATTGGTTTAGTCTGCTTCTCTGCTAATGGTTCATTCTTGGAAGGCTAAATCAAGCTCTCAGCTCTGCTTTAAGACCTTGTTCCTCTTTTGAGGCATTTTTTTCCCCCCTTTGCACTGAACTTGGCCCCGTTACCCACTGATGAGGCAGGTAAGTAGATGATGTTGCCCATATCTAGGAAGTGGAGATCACAGAATCATAGAATCATTTAGGTTGGAAAAGCCCTTTAAGCTCACCAAGCCCAACCACTCCCCTACCCCTGCCATCCCACCCCCAAACCCTGGCCCTCAGCACCGCCTCTGCCCGGCTGTTAAATCCCCCCAGGGGTGGGGACTCGACCCCTTCCCTGGGCAGCCCCTTCCAGCCCCTGACAGCCCTTTGGGGAAGGAATTGTTCCCCAGGCCCAACCTCACCCTGCCCTGGCACAACTTGAGGCCGTTGCCCCTCGTCCCATCGCCCCTTCCCTGGGAGCAGAGCCCGACCCCCCCGGCTCCCCCCTCCTCTCAGGCAGTTGTAGGGAGCGATGAAGGCTCCCCTCAGCCTCCTCTGCTCCAGGCTGAACCCCCCCAGCTCCCCCAGCCGCTCCCCAGCAGCCTGGGGCTCCAGACCCCTCCCCAGCTCCGCTGCCCTTCTCTGGACATCTTCCAGCAACCCAACGTCTTCCTTGTAGCGAGGGGCCCAACATGAGCCACGCCAGAAGGCAGCTCCCCCAGCACAGCCTGAGGAGCTGGCTGCCATGGAGCAGATCAGCTGGTGCAAAACACAGACGTGAGCGGGGTTTTCTGTGCTGCCTCCCACTCCCAGCCCATCCCTATGCTCCTCCACCATGGGCTTTCCCCTGTGGCACTGATGCTTCGAGTTTGCATGGCGTGAAAACATCATCCTCTTCCCAGCCCTGTGCAATGAGGGGTCTCGGTGGTCCAAGGACTGAGGGGATGTCCACCTCATTTTTGCATTTCTCCCAGATGTGAGCCACGCCAGATGGGAGCTGCCTGTGCTCAGCAGAGATGAGACAAAGATGTGTGTGCACAGCGGGGGCCAGTTTAATATTTCCGAGTCGATTAGCATAATGCCTTAGGATTACTTTTAGCTTTGTGTAGAACGGCACAGAAATTGCAACAGGGCCAGGAGGCTGATTTTCCTCTGTGTTGTGTGGTGCATAATAGGGCTTGGATGGGGAAAGTGGGCATGGAAAACCGTGGAAGGGATTTTCTTTGTGGAAGGGATGTTCCTGAGTTGTTTTGGAAGTCCGATCATTGACACCTCTTCTCACTTTTACCTTGGACTAACCACTGCAGCGTGGGGCTCTCCAGCTCCCACTGAAAGGTGTGGTGTGCGAGGTGCTAAACAGTTGAGGTGGGAAGGGACCCCTGGAGGCATCTGGTCCAACCCCTGCTCCAGCAGGACCACCGAGAGCCAGTTGCTCAGGACCATGTCTGGTCAGGTTTTGAGTATCTCCAAGGATGGAGACTCCACAACTTCTCTGAGTAACTTGCGCCAGTGTTTGACCAACCTCACAGGAAAAAAGTGTTTTCTTGTGTTCAGACAGAATTTTTATAGTTTTTAATCTGTGCCTCTTGTCCTGTCAGTGGGCACCACTGAGAGGAGCCTGGCTCCATCCTCTTCATTCCCTCCCATCTGATATTTATCCATGTGGATAAGATCCCCCCGCCCCGTATTAAAATAAAAATGTGGCTTGCAGATTACAGTGGCACTGGGGCAGGGTGATCCGTACTGAACTCCAGAGCAGAACGGTCCCTCCAGATCAAAAACCTACAGCGTACAAAGCTTCTGTGGGGATTTGCTCTTTCTGCCAGAAACATCTTTGATGGTGAGGGTGAAGTCGTGAAAGGCTGGGGGCACCGGGTCAGTGTGCTTCTGGGGGGGGGGGGGGGAAACATGAATAGTGACTAATTGGGAATGATCCTGAGAAAGAGCCCTCTTAATTGACAAACTCAAGGTAAGTCCTTTGCCTCGTACGCAGTAAGAGAAAGATGAGTGCTTCAGTTCTGCGGTGGCGTGCTCCAGGCACATTATGGGCAGTCTTGCTGGTCCCGTGTATTTTATGCTGAAGGTCATGGGTACAATTCTGTCTTTGATCTTCCTGATGATGGAAAAGACCAGAGAGGTGTCGAAGCCGTGATAAACTGTGTTGGTTAGAGCGATCTCCAGCACGAGCAAGGAAAATTTTAGTTGTCCTAGAAAAGCTCCAGGAATAAGAATTGTCTGGTGAATAACTGGGGAGGGCAAAACTTTGACTGGCGGACCCAGAAAAAAAATAGGAGTTTTGCTTTTGTCCTTGTGGAAAGGACTAATTTATTGGTATGTGTCAGGAGAAGAAATGTCTTTTGAGATTACCTGCAGGTGATAAAATGAACAGAAGACGAATCCTCTGAAGCTGTGCCGCAGATATGCCATTCTCTGTGAGCGTTAGAGAGGTTCAAGAAGTGAAATATGGACATCTGCATCATCAGGGCACAGAGGGAGATGAAAAGGTGGTGGACTTCGCTGAGAAGATCAGAGTGGCTCCAAAACACCAAACGTGTCAAGATGCTCTGCAAGAACTCAGCGCTACTAAATTAAGAGCAGCAGATTCTGCCAAAGGGGTGGTGGTGCACAAACTTGGTGAATAAGGTATTAAGGATCAATTCATGCCAACATTACTCAGTGCTGAGAAGAGGTTTGATACGGGCCGAGCTGGGCTTTGCTTTGGGAGTCACTGGAGCAGTTTGGAAGTTGCCCAGTGTGGCTGGAGGTCGCCACCACCGCCGCGAGCGCTCCCTGATCCGCTCCAGCGCACGCTCGGCCAGGTAGACTCCCGTTACTTTTCCCCACAATTTAAGCTAGCAAGCTAATTTTGTCTGAAAGGAGATGGGCTCGGGGGCAACGGGGGGGCCTTTTTCAGCCGCTCAGCTGAAGAGAAGCAAACTGCACCGGGGGAAGGGGAAGAAACAATATTTCCCCCTTACTACTAGAAACTGGTATGAAAAGCAGGAACAGTAAAGGACTGATTAATCTTGAGCAGAACTGGAGCTGAAAATGCATCAATACAAAACTGATCATGAAAACCTTCCCTTCGGATGTGGCCTGGCCCCAGGGTGCCCAGGCAATGCCCCCGCACTCCTGCTCGGGCTGCACCGGGACTCAGGCGTCTTGGTCTTCATTCTCGCTGCCTCGGGGCCATCCCAGGCTGTTCCCACCATGTCTCTGTGCGTGTTCCTGCCCTAGCTGTCACCTTCTGGATGGCATACCTCGCCTTCCCATCTCTGACACCCATGCCTCAGTGTTGCAGGACCCAGCTTTGGGTGCCTCCTCCCTCCAGTGGAAATAACACGTTTTGCTCTGGCTTCATGGTATTTATTTATGCAAAGTGGAAGAACTCAAGGGAAAGGAGAAGAGTCTCTCCTCTAACGTAGCCTGGCATCGGTGTGCTGGATTGCATGTCTGCTGTCCATGAGGCCTGGGTAGCACGATTTTTCACCCATGAAATAATGGCCAGGTCCCTTGTTTTACTACGAAGATGAACCCATGTGTTCATATGAAGAGGATCCCCTGATGGCTCTGAGGAACATTGGACAGAACTGGATTTGTTCAGCCTTGAGCAAAGGAGGCTCAGGGGGGATCTCATCCCCACGTACTTAAGGTGTAGTAGCTACAAGGAAGATGGAGACTCCCTTTTCACAAGGAGTCCTATGGAGAGGACAAGGGGGAATGGACGCAAGTTGCTCTTGGGGAGATTCTGACTGGACAGGAGAGGGAAATTTTTCCCCATGAGAAGAGTCACCCATTGGAATAATCTCCCCAGGGGAGGGGTTGACTCTGCCACATTGGACACTTTGAAGCCTCAGCTGGACAGGGTGCTGGGCCATCTTGTCTAGGCTGTGCTCTTGCCCAGAAAGGTTGGACCGGATGATCCTGGAGGTCCCTTCCAACCTGGGATTCCATGATTCTATGATTCTATGACACTGCCTGTGAAGAGAGATGTGGGCCAGCTGGGGAGGATCTGCTGGGGAACAGCAGAGACAATCAGAGGTACAGTCAAGCTGTCATATGAAGAAAGATTAAATGAATCAGAAGTGTTTTGTCTAGAGAAAAGTAATTCCAGGATGCAGGGAAGCAGCCTTTTTTTACATCTACAGCAGCTCCACCAAGGAAGGAGTAAACTGCTTTCCCTGGCTCTTGTGGACAGGACTAGGAGTGACAAGCCAAAATTACAACAAAGGGGAGCTGAGTTAGATATAGGAGAAAAATGTATTTTTCTACTGTGTGTTGAGAGACCTGGAAGTCGTCAATCTTAGAGGTTTTACAGTAATGAATGGACAAACATACAGAGGACAGCCTAAGTCTTCTTGACCCTGCATTGGGGTACAGGGAGGAGTTAGCTGGCCACTTGAGGTCCCTTTCACCCGTATGTGTTATGATTGTTAGACAGTATTAAATGTCTCCCGATGTGCTATATAATAACAACTTTTAAGGTCAAGACTTAGGGGCAAATGTTAGAACAGAAGTAGAGGTGGAGGAGTCATTTTCTTGGATAACAACCACAGAGAGATTGAGCTAAATATCATCGGATTTCAGCAGCTTACTGCAAGCCTAGGTCATCCAAAAGGGCAACCAATGCATCAAACATCCGTAATTAACAAGTCATTAAACTACTTCTTTTGTCCTATAGGAACTCAGTCTCAGAGAGATTATTTTTCCTTTTCATATTGAAACTTTTGAGCACGATCTTGGTGGTTGTGCAGCTGGAAGGCGCTGAGCAATGCAGAACGAAGAGGAGTGGGAGGTGAGGGCAAGGGCGGTGAGCCTGGGAGCGCTTGCTACAGAGCAAAATGTATTGGGTTTGTAGGAGCGTTTTTTTTTTTCCCCCTCATCTAACTGTGAAACAGATGACCCTAGAAATGCTATTGCAATTCATCATAACATATTCGTCATTGTTTTAGGCCCTTGATTTGCAGTCAGCTTTTAATGGATCATCTCAAAAATGGCTTAAGGTTTCTTCGTGACTTTTCATTACACAAAGAGCAAACAGATGTGTTGGGCTAGAATTGCATTTGTTATAGATTAAGGCCAGTGTTGCCTGAAATAATAAATCTCTGCAAGACAGAACACAGGAATAAAAACTGTTTGTGTGCTTTGGGCTGTTTCAGTGACTGGAGAAGTGTTGGGTTTGCCACCTCTCTCAGGTCAGAAGAGTCTTCACTGTTGTCCTCCCAGCAAGAGTATAAAATGTTTTCTGCTACCAACCACCCCGTTACACAAAAGAAGAGGGTTATGGGTGCCTTAAAGAGGTTTGTGTTCAATCTGGTTAAGACCAGCTTGAGAGCTGGTGCTGTCAGTGCAGATGAAGAGCTTAAACACAGGGCTGGTGGCTCAGTAAATGATTTTGTGAAGCCTTATGAGGGGTCCTGGGAGCGTGGGTGGTTTGCGCACAAATCACCAGAACAAGAGTATCTTAACCACCCGAGATTATAGATAAACTAAATATCCTTGATTAATGGGCATGACCCAGGCTGAACAGCCCAGGGCTGTGGGAAATGTGCTCATAAGTTAGAAAATAAGGTCCTTTTAGGACGCTGAATTGATTTCGACCAGTTCTTAGATTCGAAAGTCAAGAGCTCTGAAGAAATATCTAAGCGATTGCTTTCAAATGCTTCCTGCTTTTCAAATGAAACTCTCATTGAATTTTCATTTCATTGACACGATACTTTAATGCACTTGTGAGCAAATATGGGACAAAGTGGCAATTTGAAACAAGTCTTTCTTAGGTCTGAAATTTTAATGACATGTACAATAAATATATGTGAATCTTTTAAAAGTCAACTTACGAAGTAACAGATCAGGTAGAATCTAGACATAAACTCTAGCCTGGATTTCGCTGGGGTTCAATTTAAGACAACCTGTGCCTGGTTTTCAGACGTGGTACGCATTTTCCATTAGCTGCCCATCCATTCCAGCTGGGTTTACAAAGGCTTCTTGAGTCTGGATCCTGGATCAAACCAATTCAAACGAAGCTCTCCTGCTCCCCTATCCAAAAGAGTGGGTGTGCAAAGTGAGGGTTCACACGGTGTTTACGAGAATTGCAGTAATCCAGCCCAAAGTACCCATCTCCTGCCACCTTTGGGAGTCCTCTGAGGGTGGCCGAGGGAGGTGGTGGGGCAGGATGGGTTGGGGTCTGCTCAATGAGCAGATGAGCCCTCCCATGCAGAGCCACTTGCCTTCCCGTGCAACAACCGTGGTCCAGATGGCTCAGCTTTATCTCTGGGATCTTACAACTTCTCTAGAAATATCTGAGGTGGTCTAAGTCTGTGAGGCAGCCCGGCCTGTTTGAACTGGATAAAGAAGTGGTGAAGACGGTGAGTCTTCCTTAGGGAGGCTTACACCGTGTTTCGGAACTGCTTCTTCAGCTCCTGGGGAGGTTTGTTGCATACGGCCATTAATATTCATGAGCCTGCTTGGGGCAGGGCAGCATCTTCGTTAAGGGCAGGTTCTCCATCTCATACACGCGTACACCTGGGCAGGCAAAATCCATTCCGTGCGTCACGTCTTTGCTTCCTCCTCAAATGAGGAATATTTGTAGATAAGGGAGCTGCTGTCTGAGTTCCTGTTAACCATTTCCCTGGCAACAGGCAGGCGACGTTAAGGCTATAGACACTTCCAGCAGACGTACGGCTTTAGAGGTCTGACTCTTCATGGCCATGGGCTCCAGATGCTCTCTCCACTGACTCCTTTGCGGTTTAAAGCTGGTGGAGATGCAAAGTCTCTCATTTTTTTTTCTCTGAAAGCTGGATTCTGGTTTCCATTTAGTCAGTCCCACTGCATTTCTTCAACTACAGCTTCTCATAGGAACTGGTATTTTAATTTCTGGAAGTTGATTTGCAAAGAGCTCGGCTCTAATGAAGTGTTCCAGGCAGGAGGCTGGAGGGTACAGGGGCACCTCGCACTTCAGCCTGCCCTAGACTGTCAGGCCCAAGGCTCCTGTGTTGGTTTTATCATGGGTCTGGGGTATGGTACTGAGCCTAACGTCGTCTCTGGGGAGCATTTTACAAGAGACATTGACATTTGCTGACATTGGTGTACGGGCCGTGGTCTGCGGGCAGGGGGAAGCGGGCGCCGTTCAGCTGTATCCCAGCCCCCCCGCCTTCTGTCGCCGGGCATCCTTCTCCTCGGTGCTGCAGCAGAAATTCAGTCCTGGGAAGCAGAGGGGGCTTGCTGACGGTGCCCACCATACCAGGGGGCAGGAGCTGGGGTGGGTTCCAGATCCACTGGTGGAGCCGAGGGGGCTTTGTCCAGGTGCCGGGCTGGTGCTGTGGGCACGGCCACATCGGTGGGAGGGGGGCTCTGGGGGAATGCAAATGTCCATTTGGCAAGGCGTCCTCTGGAAGAGAAGTACCGTGCTTGAAATTCTCTTGTTTATCTCATTTCCAGTTAAATTGGACTAACATCATTGATTTATATTGGCAGCACAATCTAAGCTGCGTGGTGTTGCTGCAGAGCTGTATTGTGCAACCGCATTTGGGAAAACACAGGTGACATTTAGGGATTTTCTCACACATAATCATTCTGAGTAGAAAACAGAGCATGAAGCAGAAATTGAAATAGGCTCTTAAAGGCCGAAGCTGGTACGAAGGACGGACTCGGTTCCCACAAGTTTCCTTGGCACGCCCCTAGAAGTGTCAAAACAAAACGAGATGCACAAGCCCTGCTCCGGTTGCTCCTTCTGGCTGATCAGGTGGAAAATTTAAATTGCAGAAGCCAAAAGGATTTTGCCTGCCTGTCCTTGCCTCCATGGAAACCCGTGGAGTTTGTTCCTGTGCTCTGTAGAGGGGTGGCTGGAAGAGCCGCCCAGCTGGCACTAACCCACCAGGGCTGGGATTCAAGGTGGAGGAGCGGGCGAGGAGGTGGCGCCGAGGAACCCGCTCAGAAGCCCATCCAGAGTACGGTCAGATGGAGCGTGCCATCTGCCCATCCTCGTTCCCGTGTTCCCGTCAGCTGTACTGCAGTGTTTGTTCCCTAATCTTTAGGCCATTCCGCTTGTTGGACACAGAGGAAAAACATCTGCCATTTCTATGCAGATGAGCTGCTTATCACGCTGTGCTTTAAATACCTTCAAATGCTATTTTCCCTTTCCATCTTTCCACTCTAGCTAAATTATTGAAAAATCTGTCAAATACTTTCGCACATGCGTTTGGCCTTAATTAAGGCAAGAGGAGTTTTTTAATTGATTTTAATATTATATTACAAGTACAAAGCATTTCCAACAGCCTGTCACGGGAAGTCTAGCACAGGAGTAGCTGAGGCTTTGGGCTTCATTTTCTGTTGCTTTCAGCTCAGTTCTCTAAGGAAATGGGATGTCTGTGAAAACACTGTCTGTCCCCGGTTAATAAATGTTGAATCTTCTGGATATTTCAGCCAAAGTTGACAAGGAGAGGAAGGATCAAATGTTGACTTATGGGAAAGCGTGTGTTGGGAGCTTGCCCTTAGATATTAGTGTTCCTCTGCTCACAGCATGACTTGATCTTAATTCTTGTATTTTTCCTGTCTGAGATCCTGTACTGCAAAACCCACTGCCAAAATAATGTTTTACAGTTTAGTGCTGAAGACAAAAACTAGCTTTTACTTAAAAAAAAAAAAACCACAAAAATTCAGTGCCAGCCTTTATAAGGCTCGATTTAATGCCCCCAGTTGTGTGCTTCCCCAGCAGCAGACCTACCTGCATGTTGGTGGATTTTCCAGAAAAAGTTTTTCAGTGGCCAGCTGTTAGTGGGAAGTGTTTGGGAATGTCTTCCTCTTTTAACCACCTGACAGTGCTGTCAATAAGAAAATACTGAGAGTAGATGCTTGGTATGATGCAATGTCTTCCAATTGTTGTATGTAAAAATGGGTTTTTATCTTCTGGCTCTTTCTCCCTAGAACACTGCAGTGATTTGTACTACATTCAGACTTTTTATCATCCCTTTTTTTTGTTTTCCAGAATGAGTTTCAGCTCCAGATGAAACCTCTGAGAATAAAATATGATAGGATCATTGAACCTTTGAATGGTTTGGGTTGGAAGGGACCTCTAAAGGCCATGTAGTCCAACCTGCAACGAGCAGGGACATCTTCAACCAGATCAGGTTGCTCAAAGCCCCATCCAACCTGACCTTGGATGTTTCCAGGGATGGGGAATAAGCCCAGTGTGAGGAAAACTGCGACAGTAGATCTAGAAAAGAACAGATTTTACTCAGTTTCTTGTGTTCACGATTTCAGCAGAGCCCAAATAAGTCTGTATCATGGCCAACATAAGTCTAGAACAAAACACAGCTGCAGGTTTTGGCTCCCACTTAGAGCAGAGCTCAGTAAAAGAAGAAATAGGGGCCTGAGGAATAATAAGGCAGTAATGGGCCAAAACCAGCCTCGGTGAGATTCTCCTGCAGTGAGCAAAGTTAAATCAGGGATGAATTTGACCTCGTTAGCTTATGTAGACACTTCTTGTCTAGAGCAAAGCTGTGAAGTGGTGCGAACCGCGTGTTTGCTGCTGGCCGGTGCTCCCCACCGCGTGCAGATTGGATGCAAATACAAGCAGCAGGCGCTCATCCCATTTCTTCTTGGCTGTCGAAGTATTAGCTTTGCTTGAGTGAGAAGCTCTTTCTTCTTGTCACCGCACAGCATATTTAGGGCATAGACGGTGGGTGTACCTTCGGAAAGGTTTCCTGATGTGTTGCTGTTAGAGAGTCATTAACATGACCAGCAGCATCCCCTCAGTCAATGCGGGATGGCGTGTCAGAGGAACCTAAAAACTCATGTGCCCAAGTCCTCCTGACATTGTACGGAAGCCGGTGCTGATTTTCTGGCCACCTCAAACCTCTCTAGCCTCCCTGAATGCCTCTTCAGACTCATGACAGCTTTCCCACGTACAGAGTTTGCCTTCAGTCTCCGTTTATACCTTTGTGAAAAGTGGTGTAAATAAACTGTTAGGCTAATAAATACTTGGTGTTCATTTTATTAGGAGAAACCAAATAAATGGATACCCAGAATCAAGGCAAATCGATTTGCTACTGTAATTCTTACGGACCAAGAGATACTGTTTCGAAAATTTAAAATTCATTGAAATCCCTGCAGTACTGGCAAATCATTTGTTTTCTTATTAATGAAGATTGTTTACGCCGTTAGTATCAGAGCTCAAAATGAACCAAACCACTTACAAAGAACAGCGTGAAATGCGCATGATTTAAATGCTGATGTTATGAGGCAATGGAAAACTTGTCCCAAACTCATAGAAAACTAAAGCATCGTCTCCCTCGGTTCCTGTACGCTTTGGATCAGGACCCAGTTGCGTAGCTTTTATTGTTGTGGAATTTCATTCCTGATTAACAGGTGTGCATTTATGGGCTCCCACTGTTGTGTGGAATATACTGCAGTGCTGTATGGAATCTGTAATCGTGTTATATTGTAATCAACAAATGTTAATCAGGCAATTCTTAGTTTTACAGGTCCAAAATGAATTCCGTGCCTCATATCATCTTTACAAAAATTGTTGCAATAACCTTTAAATCTTTAACAGCAACCCGAAGGTGGTCTTGTGGCATTTAAAGCTTTTCTCCAGTAGCTGTCCCATCAACTAGAAAATTCAGAATAAAGCAGAGCTCCCATCCCTCTCCTCATGTGATGATACCATTGCATGGTAAGACATCTCACGGGGGTCTGACTGCCCTGGTCTGGTGACACGGCCGCACACTGAGCTGTCCCTGAGGACCAGCCTGAAGCACTCGGTGAAGAGCTCATGGGCACTCCATGCTGCCCCACTTTGGTCATGAGAAAGGGGCATTGGAGCAGAGCAAGATGGCATAAAGGGGACACCAGCTATTGGGTTCTTTCACCAATAGTTTCTAGAGAATCGTATGGTTTTCTTTAGGGTATTTGGTGTCCTTCAGAGAATGACTTTTCTTCTACAAGGACCGCAGGTGAGGATTCTCATCTACCACTCTTACTCCTGTAGCTGGTAGCTCTTCATCCTGCTGCTTTGCTGGTGTAGGGCTCCTGCTGTCATGATCGTTGTGTCATGATGATGATTTGGTCCCTGGCGGTTAAGCAGGCCATGTTTGCTCTGCGGAATTTGGTAACAGTAATCTGTCCTGGGCATTTTGCTGCTGTAATCTGATGGCCTCAATACTGTTCCTTTCAGCCCAAACCAAAACAGGTTTTTTTCCCCCCAGTGCTGTATTCTTGTTAGTCAGAGCAGCCCAGGCTGCACCCTGTACAAAACCTGACGCATGGCGGCGTAGCTCAGCTTTCATTCACACGCTTGCTGGAGTTGTGCTTTACGTTCACCCTTACCAGAAACCTTACTGCAAAGGGACAAATCAAGCAGAGGGATCTAGGCAGGTCTAGGTGATACTAATATGTGAACTAATTTGTGCTGAAGTTTAAAGGGTGTCTTTCATCTTGTATGAAGAAGTCATGAGGTCCATGCCAAGGAGAAGAGGAACAACAATGTGGCAATTGGACTGCAGTAATTGGATTAGGTAACTGGTGCCACAGCCAGCCTGAGTCCAGCTCATGCAGATCACACACAAAGGAGCCAAACTGAGCCAAGACAAAAGATCAGTCTTCCATGGTAATGAGCAAGGAGATAGGATAAATTTCATTTCCTAAGTGCAGCCATTTAAGAACTTCAAATAGGAGTTCAAAAGTTCAAATTGAGGGGCTGGAGCATGTCCAGAGAAGGGCAGCGGAGCTGGGGAGGGGTCTGGAGCCCCAGGCTGCTGGGGAGCAGCTGGGGGAGCTGGGGGGGGTTCAGCCTGGAGCAGAGGAGGCTGAGGGGAGCCCTCATCGCTCCCTACAACTGCCTGAGAGGAGGGGGGAGCCGGGGGGGTCGGGCTCTGCTCCCAGGGAAGGGGCGATGGGACGAGGGGCACCGGCCTCAAGTTGTGCCAGGGCAGGGTGAGGTTGGGCCTGGGGAACAATTCCTTCCCCAAAGGGCTGTCAGGGGCTGGAAGGGGCTGCCCAGGGAAGGGGTCGAGTCCCCACCCCTGGGAGGATTTAAGAGCCGGGCAGAGGCGGTGCTGAGGGCCAGGGTTTGGGGGTGGGATGGCAGGGGTAGGGGAACGGTTGGGCTGGGGGAGCTTAAAGGGCTTTTCCAACCTGACCGATTCTGTGATTCTTTGAAAGCTGCACAGTTGGGTGGAAGTGTAAAAGTATTGTAGAGCTTTTGTGTAGACCATGAAGATGAACAGCACTAAGAGCTACAGCTCTCTGGAAAAAAGTTTGGAAGAGTATCCTATCAGAAACTGCATTACCTGCAAATGGAAGACTGTCAAAGGATCCCCCTTTGCTCCAAGAACAGCAAAATGTTTTGAGTTTAGAAAGTTGAGTTTTCATTCAGAGTGACATGGTAAGAAAGATAGCACAGTGGCGGTATTGTCCAAATGAAACGTTCTCCTTGATCCCAAACACACGTTAAATCCTTACGTCTTGAAACCACTGGGGAGGTCTAGGTTTGTGGCAGGTTATAACAAACAGCAAAACCCCCTCAAGAAGCAGAATTTTCATCCTCTGTAACACTGATCATCACGTTCACAACCACGCCACCATCTCTGCTCATATCCATCCCTTTCCCCACATCAACTGCGTTGCCAACAGGGAGTTTGGACAGAGAGCAAGGGACTTGCCCGGGATCACCCTGCTCGCGATTTCAAGGCTTCCTTTGGAATCGTAAAAGCTAGAGCCGAGTTTTTATTTGTTGGCTTGATGTTCAAGGTTGCTTTTTTGTTGTTCAAGGTTGCCTTGAGGTTCCATTAGCACAGTTTACGTAGCACCGTCGGCATCAAGTCGCATCTGTCTGATGTCAGAGAGATACCATTAAACTGAACAGCCAGGCAGGAAAGGTTGCGCGCGTTTGGGAGAGCGAGCAGGTGTGTGTTGGGAGCACTCCTTACTTAGTGCAGCTAATTTACTGCCTGATTCAAGTCAAGGAACAAAAAGGTCACATAAATGAGAAAGCGCTCCATCTGGTTTTATTATTCTCCAAGTCCAGCGCTGTGCTTTGTCGTGTTAAATTATAGGCAGCAAGCCCCTGACAAAGGAGATAAAACAATTCGTTTGCCATTTGAGGTAGGCTGTTGTTGTTGTGAACAGTTTGATGGGCTGACATTGACGGTTTTCCCGAATTTAAATCTTAGAGGCACCCTGAGGTTTTCTCAACATGACTCAATTACTAAACCTGAATTTTAAGTAGAATCCCTTTATGTGACAGTTGCCGTTGAGCGGTCTCATGGGGAGGGGCGGAAGCTCCGAAATGTCAAGTTGTCCCTAGGAAAGGCTCTAAAAGACAGATAAAGTGGGACCACATATGCTTCCCAAGCCAGCGCTCGCCGGAGACCCGCCGCAGCCAGGAGCTGCCCGCAGACGCAGATGTCCACTGTGCCGGCTCATCCCTCCCTGCTCGCCAGATTTTCTCTTTTGGAAAATGTTTAAAGTTCACATAAATTATTCTTTTGGCAAAGCCTCACTATGCCCTGACTCCCGGTGATCTGATTGAGTCAATACGGTGATGATATTTTAAGAAAGAAAATAATCCGGATGCAACGGTGTTGTGCATCCTGCAGGCACCTGGTTAGGGAGTGACAGGCGCGTGAAGGAAACGATGGCGACAAGTTCTGCAGAAGGTGGTGCCTGGCCACCTACTGGCAATTTCTTTCCCAATGTCCCCTTGCTGCCGGGACCCCAGGCCCTCACCCAGGTCCCTTCGGAGGCTCTGGGCAAGAGACAGCACAAGCCCCAGCTGGTTCACCGAGCCCCCGGTAATGATTAGCTGGCCTGTGCCACGCTAATTGGCCTTTTGGCAGCTGCCAATATGATGAGTGAGTTTCTCCTGGGCTAATTTTCTCCTTTGCTTTTCACTTGTCCAGTGAGCCAAGGGAGCACAACATGGAAAAAAAAATGGGATAACATCCTTACCCAAACTCTTCCAGACTTTTCTACTTAAATAAATGACCAAATGTTAATCATTTTCTGTCCCAAAATCTCATTTTTGTATGAAGAATTTTGTTGTACGAACAACTTTTGTTGAAAAAATGAGAAACCAGGAAATGTGATCAGATCTGCTAGCCGACATCCCTCATCAACAACCTTCATATTTTTCTTTCTTCTTAGCACCCCCTTGGCTCTCTGCCTCTCTCACTCACCTCCACCTACACCTGATTCATATTTTCTCCAAATGGCCAATGTGCCCGTCGCTGCCCGCCGGCTCCCGCACCGTGCCATGCACATTCACATCTGCCGTGTGAAACACTTCTGCTGGAGCACTGCTGCCAGTGGAGGTCTCCTCTGGGCCTTGGGGTACCATGTCCTGGGTTAGAAGGCTACGACCAGGTGCTGGGCCATCTTGTCAGGGTGCTGGGCCATCTCATAAGGGTGCTGGGCCGTCTTGTCTAGACTGTGCTCTTGCCCAGAAAGGTTGGACCAGATGATCCTTGAGGTGCCTTCCAACCTGGGATTCTATGACTGGGTGCCTTGGTGAGCATGGAGCACACTGGGTTGAGCAGGACCACAGTGTCCCAGTGCGTTGATGAGAGCCATGGGACAGACCGGCGGATGGATTTGTAAGCTCTTGGCCATCTCCACCGGTGCTTTGCAGGAGATGACTCTGCAAGTGTTGCAGCTCCAGGAGGAGCTCCACCAGGGATGACATGGCCATGCCAGACTGCCCTTTCCACTCGGTGCACCCAGAGTTAACAGTCTACGTCTGAACAATTACGGTTCCCAGTCAATAATAATATTCTTCTCCCAGAGACACCTTTTTCGTCTGGTTTCTCCCCTTGCTCTCCCCAGCCTTGCTGATGGTCAGTCATCCTCTTCCGTGATGGAAGTCACCATGACTGTTTGCAATTTTCGACCTGTAAGGCTCGGTCCCGCACTGCCCTGATGCGTAGTTCATCTCTGTTATCTCTGGCTGTGACAGATGAGCCTGCTCCCTCCGAGCTGAGAGTGGTGCATTTTAACCAATCTTTATAACCACTTGTTCCGCACTACTTTTTTTTGAGATCCAGCTGTGTTTTGATTAAATCCATCATGTCGCAGGCATTCTTGGCTGAGCACTCAATCCTTTCTTCACCACCATACCCATTTCCTTACCGATCCTTCGAACCTTTAAAATGAGTTTTCCCATGCTATGAAAGTTTTCCTCTCTGATTAAGGTTTCTGTCCCCTCCTGCTGAGAGCTGTTGTATTTTATTGACTCCCATGAAAATCGTTTTGAGTGCTCGGTGGCCACCGTAGCCACTGCGTTGCATATACCGTTATGTACCGTCTGTATCTAAGGCAGGGAGCTCAGTCTGATGGGAAGCTGTAAACTTTATTGAGGCTACAAGCGTTGGCTGATTAAACACGCTGAAGTTCTGCGGAGTTTTGTCTTGGTGAAAGCAGAGGTTGGAGTCCATGACTTGGTTGGAGTCCAGTCTCGCTGAAGGAAGGGCCTTAGCTCTGCTTCACAGAAGCCACATCTCACTCCTCTCCATGGATTTCCTACCACTAGCAGCCAATCCCTCTTTGCTCCTGCTTCTCCGAACCTTTACCTGCCCTTCTTTCCCAGCTTTTACAGTTCCTTCTCCTGTGTCAGTGCAGCCATTTCTTTCCTGAGTTTAGCAAAGTAATCTCGGAGAGGATAGATTTTCATGTTCTATATTCTCAGAGGTCTCCAGGTAGCAGATTGGCACCTGCCAAGTCTCTCTGCAGGTAACTCTGATTTCAGATAATTGGCAAGGAATTCTCTTTAAAGTGTCTTGCTACTGATTTGGATGCTTTTTGAATGGGGTTCTCAGATAAGAAATGATCATCCTACTGGGTACTGCTTGGAGAGGAGTCCCAGTGTCTGCTTTACCAAGGTTAAAGCTTCATAAAGTCTGCAACCTTTTGGTTTTGACCCAGCTGGCCGTATTTATGGTACATAACGGTATTGTAAGACTCTGTTTTGATCCAAAGAGATAACAAATGTCCTCAAATCATATTTCAAAACAATGGAATATTACAACTGATTAAAAAACCCCTTGACGCTGGTATATGGTCTGTGAATATGCATCTACCTCTTTGTCATTGAGTATGTTGTGACGCTGAAATAAATGTCGTAGCTTCTTATTAGACAGCTTTTGCTTCCTCAGATTAATACCATAGATAATGCAGAGATATATATATATTTTAAATTGACAGGACATTTATTTCCCTTTCCAGTGGCAGAAATCCATTAGAAGTAAACAAACTCTTTACTCTTATCAGGGTGCTTTGCGTTGTCTGCATTCAGAGATAAAGCTCCGCTACTTTATCACGGGGCGCGCGTGCGTTGCCAGTGGCGTTCAGGGGAGATCGCGCCGCATAGCGACGTTCCAGTCGGCCGCAGAGACTGGAAATCCATCGGAAACGCGTGTTGCATGATAGGTTATGGTTCCTGGTTTCCTTTAGGCTTTTCCTGGGCGCGTTTGTAAAATAGCCGCGGTTCGCTGAGACTTTGGGCTTTTATGACTTTGCCATGAACGCCGCCGTGGAGGTCGGAGGGGTTGCGCTGAGCAGCGACTCACGCAGGGGCTGGGCTGTTAATTAGCGAGCACTCCGCCACTGAAGTCACTGCTGCTGCAGCCCCCTTGAAACGGCTCCAGTGATATTTGGGGATAAACCCATTAGACTTCCAACTCTCAGAGATTTCCCCCCGCAGTCCTGCAGTCAATTTGCTTTCCTTCTTTCACCAGGTGAATGTGATCTTCCTTTCAAATCCACCCAGAGATGCTACCCTCTGTTAAATTGCTTCCCTCGGCCTGTCTGTTGTTCGGATGCCTTACCATGCGATACAGGGTACAATCAAATGACTTTCAAGATAAAATATTTATGCACAGGCAGGGCGCAGTCGTCATCGGAGAGCAGAAGAAAGAAATGGCGTTTGTGGAGGGGAATAGAACCAGTGCACAGCAAGGACTTTCTTTCTAGCATCCACGAGACCTGCAAATTTATCCAGAAGTCTTGAAAATGGGAATGATTTGTGCAGTGGTTGTACGTTTATTTGCGCTTTGACATCACCTAGTGTCATCGGTCACCAGGGGGTTTGTAAGCATCTTGCCATTTCGGGTTAGGAAAAGGGCCGAACTCAAAAACAGTTGCTCATGCAATGCTCAAAAAAAGAAAAGCCCAAACCAAAATTAACTGGCCAGTAAGCTCAGAGGGTACAGGAGTAATCCTGGTGTACAGGAGTGTCAAGAAGTTGTGGTGCGTGCTCTAAGGTGGGCACGTCCAGTGGGCAGGACATGGAGAAGCACGGAGTGGTCTGTCTTCTCTAGGGGAACAGGGCTGAGAGGTGTCAGCTGGAATAAAAGAGAGCTTAGGAGGGAGGGTTTGAGACCTTGGAAGTGGAGGATATTCCAGCTGGGAGAAGGTGGTACCCAGCTGAGGCAGGAAAGGCAGTTTACAGGGTGTTTGCAGCCAAAGCGCTCAACAGCAATTCTGAGACCGTACAAGTTGCGGAGCAGTGAGACCATGACGTCCTTTGAAATCTCCAGTCCTCACCAGTAACAATTGTCCTCCCCACTGACTGTCTTGGACTGGAGAGAGAGGTACAGATTTTCCTTTTTCTTTGCTGTTTTTGACTTTGCAGATAACTTGTTGATTACGGTTGACACGGATGAGTTATTTTTAACTCGTAATGAATTAGCTAATTTGGTAGTTATTAACAGTTAACAAATTTCATTCTGTAGCTGGAAAACCCTCAGAAGCCCTCCAGGAAATAAATTCCTCAAAGAATATGAACTGCAGACTCACTGAAAGAAATAATTACACACTAAGCTAATTATTTGCTTTGGCCCGTGTTTGAAAAATTGCGTCCAGATGATTATATGAAGGCAGTGGAGGCTTGCAAGGGCTCACAGTAGAAAATCTCCTCGGTGTGGTGTGGTCCCCTCTTGGGTCTGAAGCAAGGTTTTCGTGCAGGCTGTAGCAGCGCAATGCCACGAGGCAGCTCCTCGGATGAGGAACTGGCTACTTTTACTTAGACACTTGGTTTCCGTGTCTTTCCTGCTCAGAGTGGTTTATTGTCAGCTACCATGACTTCCCAGGTAACTAAACCCCAGAATTCCCAAACCACCTTGAGCTCAGTTATTTGGGATGCAAATACAGAAGCAGCAAAACCACTGGCACTTGGAGAGCTGCATCTCCAGGGTAATGACAAAAATGAGGCAGTTCACTTCAGAGCAGAGCACATCTTAGCTCCCTTAGGAAAACTACATAGCCCTCAGGGAGCTTCTGGCATGGTTTGCTCCCCATCAGTTCTCCTCACATCTCTACCTACTTCAGGTTTAGGTTAGACATTAGGAAAAATTTCTTCCCTGAAAGGGCTGTCAGGGACTGGAAGGGGCTGCCCAGGGAAGGGGTTGAGTCCCCATCCCTTGGAGGATTTAAAAGCCGGGCAGATGAGGTGCTTAGGGACAGGGTTTAGTGGTGGGATGGCAAGGTTGGGGTAACGGTTGGGCTTGATGATCTTAAAGGTCTCTTTCAACCTAAACAAGTCTGTGATTCTATGATTCAGGAACTCCAGGGCACTGTCATCCTCCCTCCGAGGTCGCTGTGCACCTCACGTCTGCCACCCCTTCCCTGCTTGCCTCTTCCTTCCCTTCTCACTTGCCTCTTCCAGCTCACTGACTCTTGGACCATCTCTCACAGTCCTCATTTAATCTTCTTTACTTACTCGTGAACTTGCCCACTTCCTTCTTCCCAGGTATCTGATGCACTTTGTCGAATCATTCCTCAGTTTCTTCTTTGGGGATCCCTGGTTTTCTTAATCGCAATCAGTCACCTCTAGTCTGATAGTCCCTGCAGCTTTCCCTTTAATTTCTATCCCCAGTCTTTATTCCTTCACTTTCATGCATACATTTTCCCCCAAACCTCTGCTTTCCATTAGGCTCCTGACGTGCAGGAACCTCCAGCCCTTGGATGGGTGGAGACAGGGGGAAGGTGGAGCTGTGACGGCTTGCAGCGCCTGGCACTACGGGGTACACGATTTTCCAGTTAATTGAGCTTTTCCATTTTTCTGCTTTTCATTGAACTCTGTAATCTTGGACCCCTGAAGACTTGGGAGATCACCTGAAGTTTTTGAATGAGTGACAGCAAACCCGACAAATAGGAAATTGCGGTGTTTAGTAGGAGACCTTGCTTCACTTGATCCACAAGAGTTAGGAAAAGTTCACATCAAAGAAACTGCCTCTGTGTTGAGAAAACCGCCTCAAAGGGGTTTACTGCAAATAAACTGGGATCCCTAAGTCAATTTTCAACCCACTTATCATAGGTGATACACGAAATATGAAAGAAACAAGGCATCACAGTATTTCTCTTTTATTTTTAAGCATATAATAAAAGATTTATGGCATTTGTGGTCAATAGGAGGAAACATAGAATCATAGAATCATAGAATCATAGAATCATAGAATCATAGAATCATAGAATCATAGAATCATAGAATGTTTTGGGTTGGAAGGGACCCCTAGAGGTCATCTAGTCCAACCCCCCTGCAGTAAGCAGGGACACATCAAGGCCATTTAATTTGTCAGAGCACTAGAGAATATCAGCAAAGTCGCAGCATGGGCTCTGGCGGAGCAGGGTCCAAGTGCTTACCCCTGTAATGGAGAAGAACAAATGTTAATGTGTCGGTACCTCAATTCCAAATTCTAATTGCGGTTGTATGTATTGGAGCCTAACTGGCCGGTGAGAAATAAATGCTTCAGAGCTGTGTTACTTCATGCATGAAAAGTTAAAACACTGATCTGGGAGAGTTCTCGTGAGTTGTCAGGAGCCGGAGCACGTGGAAGACAAAGTGTGTGAGCAGGCTGGGGCAGACAGCAGCTCCGTAATGGAAAATCACAGAATTCCCTCTTAGCCGGTTCAAACAAATACAATCTTGTTTTACACTCCAGTGCCTTCAATTGCCTAAGAGAACAGCATTTTTTAACATCTAATTTGAATCATCTGACCTACTGTTGTGCGGCTTTATGTAGTTTTACTGAGCAAAAAATTAAGTAATCAGTAATGTTTCAAGCTGGTGGTGTGGTACTGCATGCTTAAGTTGGGTACGATAATGTTCCTTCCTCCCAATATGTGATTTTCAACTGAATACTTGATAACGCCTGTTGAGATATTAAATTGATGGAGAACTCCAATATCTAAAATCTCTCATCTCCGAGTATTGAGCGTACATTTCTTCGGCCTCCTGGAGTGCGCTACGGGACAAGTGCCCTCGTGGTATTCGCCTGCAAAAGCCTGAAATATATGTACGTGTTACTCCAACAAATACAGCAATTTGATGGTGGCTGCTTATACTTTAATGCACAGTTTAGGATAGACAACAGAATTCTCCTCCTTTAGACCCAAAGCCTCATGCACGCCTGGCAAATTCTGCAGCCCAGTGGCGAGAATGAATGGGGGACTGAATTCAGCTCCCTGCAAAGCAGCCCTGCAAGTCCCAAATTGTCTGAATCCCTAATGAGCTATTTAATAACAAAGGAATAATTTGGCTGGCAGGGGATGTTTCTGTCACGGATAAAGGGAAAACAACTCTCTCAGCCGGTGAAACAGAAAAAAAAAAATCAGTTAAAAGTTCCTGAGCAAAATAAAATATTTTCCATTTTCTGCTGCAACTTTTTAAAAGCAGCAGCGTTTGTTTACGGGTTTCTCTTCACTGAAAATGTTCTTTAAAAGTGTGAGCAGTTGTTAAAATGCCGTATCACAAGAACAAATTGGTTGCGAAGAAATGTGAGCCTAGAAAGGAGCATGGGAGGTGGAGATAGAAGGAGGAGAAATAAATTGCCCCCTAGTTCATTACTTTTCTTGACACCTTTTTCCGCTTCTCCTCCTAATGGGAGGCTGTGAAATGCAGTTGTCCCGTGTCCACAGCTCTGTGCAGAAGCTCTTCAAGGAAGTCCTCCTCCAGGAGGAGTCGCCAGGACTCCTCTCCAGGAGAATCCTTAGGGTCATAGGGTGAGCGTTTGCCCTTTGGGTCCATACTTAACTATGAATATTTGGAACACAGAGACCAAAAGCTTCATACAGGTCCTGGTGTTGCGGCAGAAATGCAGGGAATTGCTTCGCTGGTATCTCCGTGTAGTAAATTTATTAACATTGATAACATTGATGAAATAGGTTCACAGAGTCTCCATTCTTTATAGGAGGTGTGGCAAAAAGACGCAACATTTCTCACAGGGGTAATGATACCTTTCAGCTGCCCCAGCCCAACCGCCCCCCTCCCCCTGCCATCCCACCCCCAAACCCTGGCCCTCAGCACCGCCCCTGCCCGGCTGTTAAATCCCCCCAGGGGTGGGGACTCGACCCCTTCCCTGGGCAGCCCCTTCCAGCCCCTGACAGCCCTTTGGGGAAGGAATTGTTCCCCAGGCCCAACCTCACCCTGCCCTGGCACAACTTGAGGCCCTTGCCCCTCATCCCATCGCCCCTTCCCTGGGAGCAGAGCCCGACCCCCCCGGCTCCCCCCTCCTCTCAGGCAGTTGTAGGGAGCGATGAGGGCTCCCCTCAGCCTCCTCTGCTCCAGGCTGAACCCCCCCAGCTCCCCCAAATGGTAGAAGTGCTCAGGTTTGCAAATGCATTAAAGCACATCGTATTGCAAATGTAAAAGCAGTGGTTGGCAGCGCTTCCACTTAGGCACGGGCCCAGCGTGTGCGGTGCAAGAAAATCTCTCTCTCACCAATGAGCCATTAAAAAAATCTCCCCACAACTGGGCACTGACGTTACGTGTTTAATAAGTTTCTAATATTCTGTATAAGGTTTTCTTCTGGTCCGTGTAACCACTGGTGAGAAAAGTGTCCTGCAGTTGGTTGTTATATTCCCGCTGTCAAGCTGATTTTCCAGGAGGAAGGGCTGACCACCTTTTTGCAGGGATTTCAGCGGGGAGTGTGAGGATTCTGAATGGAAACCACATAACCTAGGTGTGCAGCAAACCTCCGTGCTGCAGAATTTCTCCCCATGGGGTTGAACTGAATGCCAACAATACATTTAAGCTTGGTCTTCAAATTAATTTTGGCCCCAGTGGTATCCCTGTGTTTCTGGGAAGGGAAGGAGGACATGAAAGACACTAATTGCAGCCTGGCTGGTCAGAGGAGGGTGCCCAAGAGAGCGAGCGTTCGTTGTTCATGGCCTTCTGGTTTGTGAAGTAGGGCAGGTAGGACAGCAGAGCTGGATTTTTCACATTAATTGTGGTGTTATTTTGGTCCAGGTACTGGGTCTGTGTGATTCATTCTGGCTGGTCCCTTTAGTGAATCAAAATCCTGATCTGGTTAGTGGTGTTAGGGGTTGGACTAAATGACCTCTAGAGGTCCCTTCCAACCCAAACCATTCTATGATTCTATGAGAAAATGCAAAGCCAAAGCCACCCTCGACTTCCAACCGCCCCCTTTGCTGGTGCTGGCGTGGTGTAAAGCAGTGGGTTTCTCTCGTGTCTTCCATGCCAAACTCCAGATCACGCGTATTTAAGGCTGCTCTGCAGTCCCCCGGTAAGAGCGGTATCCGATTAGCCCACGTTGCCTTGAAAGGTTTATTTATATTAACAAAGCTCCTAGCAAATACACTCTGGCATTTACCTTGTAGCCATGATAATTTCCAGTGATTTCACGTTGTGATTGTAGCTGCCTCTCGTTTTGTTCAATGCCCCCTCCACCGAGAGTCCACCAGCTCTGCCAGACCCCCCCTGCAGTCACCGGGACCAGAATTACACGTTAGGGGGAAAATCGCTCCCTACGGCAGCTGGTGATCAGCGTTGCCCTGAAATGTGACTGATGACTTTGATGGTTGGACAACTGGAAATTACCTATCCCTTAAAAACCAAAGCAAAAGAGCAGCTACACTGCAATGACCTGGGGTGGCAGCGATTTCATGGAGTGGGTGAAGCAACTTTTCCTGTTACATAGCCTGAATGTACTGACATTTCGTTTTACCAAAAGGTCTTCTGTTTTGTACCAAGGTGCAGGATTAAAAGGAGATGTGTCTGTGTTCCAGAAAGGGGTAATGAGTTCACTAATTATCTTGATCCTGAGCCTCTGAGAAGAGGTCGCCTCCTTTCCTCTTCATCCTTTCTCCTCACCCTTGCTACAACACGTTCAGTAACGACACCGAGAGCAATGGAATTGCAAGACTTCAGCCCCATTAGTGTGCAGCTACCCTTGCTCCTGCTTGCCCGTGAATCCCATTCCCTTTAGGAGACACTTCTTCTCGGTGGGACCCCTCAAAGGTCCCCACCTGAGAACTTTCAATGGAGCACTCCGCTCCAGTAATGGTTCTACCTTCGTTTACAATGAAGTAACTCAGTGAAACCACTGGCGGTGCAAAAAGCTGAGGGTGAGGTTGGAAGATACTGATGAAGATGAAGTGCCCTGTAGTCATCAGGCAGCTCGTGGTGTGGAGCGGGGATGGATGGTCGTGGTGGAGACCCCCAACACCACGTCCACAGCTGGGATCTGCCGAGCTTCGGCTCCGCTCCTGCAGCCACCACACCTGAGCTGGCCACGCTCGGTCCTTTTCCTGGGAAGCAATCAGAATCACAGAATCACAGAATTGCAAGGGTTGGAAGGGACCTTCCAAGGGATCAGGTGCCTCTCGAGCATGGATCATCTGAGCAGGTGGAGATACCTGCTTGAGGATGAAGTGAAATACACCCTGGGGCTCAATGTCACTGTCAGCTAGATTTCTCCTGACCGTATGTCGTGGTTTAACCCGGCTGGCAACTCAGCACCACGCAGCCGCTCGCTCACTCCCTGCCCCCCCTCAGTGGGATGGGAGAGAGAATTGGGAAGGAGAAAAAAAAGGTTAGAGCCGAGGGCTGAGATAAAGACAGTTTAATAAGAGAAAATAATAATAATAGTAATAATGAGAATGGGAACAGAATATACAAAATGAACGATGCACAATGCAATTGCTCACCACCCGCCGACCGATGCCCAGCCCGTCCTGAGCAGCAATCACTCCCCGAGCCATGATCAGTCCCCAAGCCGCAATCACTCTCCCCCCAACCAACCAACCAACCCCCCCAGCATGCCGTTCCATGGTCTGGAATAGCTCTTTGGTCAGTTGGGGGCAGCTGTCCTGGCTGTGCCCCCTCCCAGCTTGTTCTGCCCCTGGCCGAGCAGGAGAAGCTCAAAAAGTCCTTGAGTAGTCTGAGCACTACTTGGCAAACACTAAAAACATCCGTGTGTTATCAACATTATTCTGGTACTGAATCCAAAGCACAGCACTATGCTAGCTTCTAGGAAGAAAATTAACGCTATCCCAGCCGAAACCAGGACACTGTAAAGAGACCTCATCCCGTATGACCCCTGGGGTCCTTCCCAGTCACTGGAGAGGCATGGGCGTTTTAGGGATGCAATTCTCCTCCTCCTGCAGTGAAAGTCTCGCATAAGCCACCTGAATTTTGTGGCTTTAATGGGGTTCCTCAGGTAACCAGCTGGATGTGGCTGCCTCTGCACTGGTTTACACTCGATGTGATGGATGCCACTGTCATGTATACAGCGCTATGTATAGATGGAGCAGTTATTTGGGAACATGCAATGGCTGATATACAGCAGTATCCGCCACCTGCAGGGACAGAAGCGGCCTGGCTGAGGATGCTGTGTCCCTGTAGGTCCCAGCAAGGGGACATTTGGCTGTGCTGAGCATTCCTACACCCTGCCGCATCGTGCCCTGGGGTCGCACCTTCTGCGTGAGGTGAGAAAGTGGCAAATGAGACCAGCACCGTGACAGCACAGGGACCCGTGAGGAGACACCAGGTACTTCAGTCTCACCTGAGACTTCTGAACAGTTCTGTAAGATAACTTCTGCTAAGGTGAGGGGGCTGGGATACGGCTGGATTTGGGGAGCCTGTTATGTTTTATGGCAGGGCAGTAAGAGGAAAATCAGAACAGCTGCTAAGCCAGCGACAAGCCCTAGGGTAAATGTGAGACAAAATGAATCCTTGGAAGAGTCAGTCTGATGAGCTAAAAAAATTAGAGTTGTCCCTTCTGAATTTAGATATCTGGTCATTTTAACTGGGGTAATCTTTTGCTTGAGCATTTAATCACGCTAATGCTACATGAGTTGTTATCTATTATTAAACCTCCCAGAGCTTTTAAGCAGCAGGCGGAGAGAAAGCTCGGCAAAGTCACAAATGGGTCCATGAGAAGCGTGGCTGGACAAATACCAGGAAAACCAGCTGTGCTATGGAGAAAGCTGCATTGCACCCATGGAATAAATACCTTACAATATTTACAAATGAGAGGGAACCTCTAAAAAGCATATGTCTCTGCTAAACGTCTCCCATTAGAAATGCAGGAATTCCCATTAGTCCCGAGAAAACCGATTCCATTTCAGTTGCGCAGTCAATATTGCAGACTACTGAGTTGTAATGGTGTTAATTGTATTGCTCAAGAACTTTTAAACCACATTAGTCTCATTTAAGTCAACTTAAAGGAACACAAAGAGAATTGAGTTCTCTAAACGTGGTTGGGTCTATTTTCCAAAATGCCCTTTTGAGTACAATTCATGTCGCACAGTAGATGACAACAGCAAGGGGAAATTTCCCTTAAGTAGCTGTAGGAAGCAGGCAAACCCAGCCAAGATTGCTGGTGATGTTCATCCAGGCTGACGGTGTGACTCGTCTCTTGAGGAGTTTAACAGAACACAGTTAAACTTCATTTGTGAGCTTCCTGGGCATTTACTGGGAGGTTTGACGGCCTGAGGAGCGCGGGTTCCCCAGCGGCAGGTGAAGTTCTGCTGCCGTTTTCCCATACGCTTTATGCAGAAGGACAATAAACCCACCAGATACCGAGGGAATACGTATAACCACGCATAACCCCTTCAGTCAATAAGTAGTCAGGCCATGGATGTACAGGATGCTCAGGACCCTATCAGATGTTGTCTTCCTTCGAAAGATCTTTCCTGAGAGATGGGAGAATGAGTTGGAAATGTGTTACCTATAAACACCTGCTTTGCCCATAATCATCTTTTTTTGGCAGGGTTTTTTTTTTTTTTTTTTTTTTTATGAAGAGCTGTAAGTATTTTGAAGGGACTGAAGCACCTTGCTTACAGGGAGAGGCTGCGAGAGCTGAGACTGCCCAGCCTGGAGGAGATCCAAGGAGGTCTTATCCACGTGGATAAATACCTGGTGGGAGGGGATAATGGAGAAGGAGCCAGGCTTCTCTCAATGGTTCCCACTGACAGGACAAGAGCCAACATGTTAAAAACAATGACATTTGATCTGAACTCAACAAAACACTTTTTTTCCTGTGTCAAACACTGGCGCAGGTTGCCCAGAGAGGTGGTGGAGTCTCCATCCTTGGAGATACTCAAAACCCAACCAGACGCAGTCCTGAGCAGCCTGCTCTGGGTGACCCTGCTGGAGCTGGGAGGGTGTACTGGATCACCTCCAGCGGTCCTGTGAAGGGCTGAACTGGTGCATCTTGGCAAGCACATCGCTCTCTCCAGTTGAACTTGGTAGTGAAATTAGCGGCTATTCTGCCAACGAGACAACGAAGAATTAGTTTTCCATCTTAAAAAAAAAATTGAATTTGGTTTTATTTAAAGCTAAAAAAAAAAAAAGATTTATAACTTGAAAGAAGAACAAGAAAATTTCCCAGACATGCAGAACATATCGATAGCTAATTTTCTTTTTGTAACTTTTTAATTTTCTTTCCACCATATGGCTTAAATTGTGTGTGAATTAATGTTATTCATAAATGCAGTACAAATAGGAATAAGACCAATTATAGCAAAGTATTCACCATCTTTTTAATCTCTAGGGTTATGGGAAAGGCTGTTCTCTTGCAAATTTAATATCTTAACAAAAATCACATGGTATGCAATGTTTGACTTTTGCCCCGTGGTACTTGTCAAGTTTGCAATATTTTGCCAACAAATTAACAAGGGGTGTATTTCAGTGAATTTTTGGAGGCCAGAGGGAATCTGCCATTTGGCTTCAAAGTGTTTGCAGCACGCTACATGAGTAATTTGGATATGGTAGGATTCAGTTCAGAGTTTCTGGTATCTCAGCTGGCACAGTCCTCTCTGGCTTCTATTTCGGGAAGCTGATAATTGCTTTGGGCTGGCTGCGGTGCTGCACTCCCGAGTCACAGGGGGGTTCTCTTCTACAGTCAAACGTACAGTTTGGATATTGCTGTAGAGCAAATTACACCAGATTTTTAAGGCCTATTTAGAAATGAATAACTACAGAACGGTCATTTGGCAACGATTCAATAGCGTACCTATTAAAACTTTGTGCGTGGCAGTCATCAGAGCCTGAGATCACTTGTATTTGCATCCCAACTTCATCTCGCCCAGTATCCCCATTCCCCCAGTGATTTAGAGAAGAGACACAGACAAATTTAGAGTGGTATTTCCACTAATCTGGCTTGCTGCCAGACATCTGCAGCCGAGGAGCTTCATAAGCAAAAACTCTTATCTCATTTTTTTTTTTTTTTATTTAATTTTCCTAAATTGACCATCTTTCATAAACTCGTGTAGTCTATAAGAGGATGATGACACTTGCCGTGGTTGGTGTGCTTACTTGCATTGCATACTTAAGCACAGAATAAAAGGAGCCTGTTCACCAACGATGGAAGCCATAGACCTCAAGTATTCCCAGAAGCTGGGTCTAGGTGTCAAATCTGGGATCAGCAGAGCTTGTTACCGTGATGCACTAGGCTGGACTTGCTGCAGCAGTTAGGGTGAGACGCTTTATGGTATAGACCATGATTTTGGTGCTGCTAGGAGAACGTGGGCCTTGCTAAACATGTCTTTGTCCTGGGTTCCTGCTGCTTGGCACCAGCTTCTTGAGAACATGAAGTTTGGACCGAGGCCTTAACAAGCTGAAGTGAGGAAACCCTGAGCCAGTTCCTGCCCCATCTGGTGGAAAGGTCCCAAGAAGGTACTGGAGGGAGACATTTGCTGATGAGAAAGTGCAGTACACCCTTTTCTCACCGCAGATAAAATGCTATTTTAAATTAAATTTATCTGAGATCAAATATGGCGAAAAAAGAGTTAATCAACAGCTTTTTGCTGCCAGAACTTCAGCTAATTTTTCTTACAATTTTTCGCCTAGATGACTGTACATGGCTTCACTAATCTCTCTTGGTATTTGCAGTTTAGTTCAATAAGACCCTGCGTTTCCTTTCTCAGTCTCGGTATCCTTGCTGGGTTACCCTCTTACATCTGCAACCCAAAAATGTCTTCTGAAGCTGAAACCTCAGTTGCAAACCCCTCCTGGGGTAGCGCATCCCCACATGACCAGCGCAGCCCGCTTCAGGGTACCATCGCCGGGGCTCGCTTACTTGCTCCCGGGTTTGTCCTTGACAATTTTAGCCCGTTTGCTCTTTCCATTTGAGTATCTTGTGTCTGGTTTGCTCTTCGTGTCATCTGAAGACATGCAGCCCCTGATCTTCCCAGAAATGTGCCTATATGAGGGTGCCAGCCCCGCTCAGCTGGTGGAGGCCTTCGCTGGCTCAGTGTTGAACCTGTAAAACAAATCAGAGGATGCTGCCCAGAAAAGGCAGTGGACAAATACACATTTTATTATTTTTTTTTTGCCTTTGGGTGATGGAAAATCTCCCTCTGCCAAGGAAAATAAGTTTTCTGTAGAACCTGAGACAGATTGGCAGCAACTGTTCGAGATCGCGTTGCAGATCGAGTCCCATGACTCTGTTTAATTGTTAAAGTGAAGTTTCTGAATCTAAGAGTTCCTTGTGGTGAGCCGTTATGTCCGGAGACCAGATTTTAATACACAGAGCTGATTTAATGAAGTGAACTTGACTGAAGTTGTGAGGGACATCAACAAAGTCTTTCTAGAAAAGCAAACAGTTTTGCAATAAGTTAATGCCATCTGGTGCTACCCGTGTCAGACGGACTCTCCGCATCTGTTACAGCCACAGGAGAGGAGACGTACAGGAGAAGAATGAGAAGAAAAACAGATAATACATCGCTTCTGAATTGTACTAAAGCCTTGTCTCTGAGTGGCCCTTTTTTCTATTTTCCAGCATAGTGAGAGATTGGGATGCTTGAACACAAGGGTGCTTGAAATCATACCACCAATTTTCCATAAAAAAGCCTTTCTTTATTTTGTTGTTCTTTTACTTCCCTCCCCCACACCCCCCCTTATTCAGAACCCAGAGGTTCACGTACAAGCTTTGAGGTAGTTGGGTTTTAAATGGCCTGCACTGAAAATATCCATGGCTGCTTCGATAAATTATAGTTAATTCCTCGTGGAGAGTACGGGGTTGAATAGAAGCTTTCATCTCTCCTCCCTCTCCCTCTCCAGCTCCAGTTCTTTGCAGATGGAATTTTCATTTGAAATCTGGTTCCTTCCCAGGCTATTTGGATCTTTTAAAAATTTGAGTCTGGTTAAATGCACGGGGTTTGGTTGGTAAATGTTCAGCCCCCTGGGTGCTGGCCTGGAGCACAGCACAGAACTGATGTAGGGGTGCATAGGAAATCCCTGCTAAACCCCTCCCTGGATCACGTCCTCTTGTGACAGTGATTAATTGCTTTGGTCAGTTATACGAGAGCAAAATGGGACTGTAGCCTAAAACTGATGCTCATGCTTTAGGTTAGATCCTCCCTGCTAATTATTTGGTTGCCTTTATACTGTGTCGACATTTGGGACATAAATCCTCTAATTTACATCCCCGTGCTCAGAGTGTAAGTCTCCCAGCTGACAACGAGAAGGAATTATTAACCTCACGTTTCCCTCCTTTCTCGTGATGCTTTGGGTGCTTTGTGTGTAACCCCCGTGCCCGGGCCGGGTGTTTGCTGGCCGGCTCACGGGCTGTCTGTGGGGCAGGAGTGGGATGAGCGGGGGGCGGTGGCCGTGCTTCGTCCTTCACCGTCAGGCGGTGGAAATGGAAACAGAGGCATCTGTGGTTTTCAAAGGTTATGTCTGAAAGAATCACAGAATCGCAGAATTGCAAGGGTTGGAAGGGACCTCGGGAGCTCCCCCAGTGCCACCCCCCTGCCCAAGCAGGCTCACCCAGAGCAGGGGGCACAGGACAGCGGCCAGGCGGGGGTTGAAGATCTCCAGAGAAGGAGACTCCACAGCCCCCCTGGGCAGCCTGGGCGAGGGCTCCATCACCCTCACACTCAACAAGTTCTTCCTCCCGTTCAACTTGAACCTCTTCTGCGTCAGGTTGTGCCCATGGCCCCTTGTCCTGGCGCTGGGCACCACTGGGAAGAGTCTGGCTCCGTCCTCATGACCCCCACCCTTGAGATATTTGTATGTGTTGATGAGGTCCCCTCTCAGCCTTCTCTTCTCCAGGCTGAACAAGCCCAGCTCCCTCAGCCTTTCCTCCTAGGGGAGATGCTCCAGTCCCCCCATCATCCTCGTTGCCCTCCTCTGGACTCTCTCCAGGAGTTCTCATCTTTCTTGAGCTGGGGAGCCCAGAACTGGACCCAGTGCTCCAGGTGGGGTCTCCCCAGGGCAGAGTAGAGATTTTCCTGTATTTCTCAGAATCAGCACTTCCCACCTGCTACTCTTGATGCTGGCAATTTAGTCGCAGCTCTGCTCCTCCGTTACCTTGTGTCCCCCCCGCTGCGGCGTCACCCCGTCGCGGTGGCCGATCCCAGCCGCCTGCCCCTGCCTTGTCGCCTGGGCGAGGGAACGCATCGAGAGAAAACGCGACACGGCTCCTGCTTCATTTCCAGCCCTCACCTTTCATTTTGGATGACAGGCGCCTGTCCCCTGCCATGCGGATCGGGCCGCTTGCTGCTGATGGCTGGCAAACCCCGCTGCTTATCTTGGGGCCCTTCAGACCGAAGCGGCTCCTCCCCATTTTGCCAGATGGAGAAAAGGGAGCGAGGCTTTTGACAAAGATACCCATTTCTGAGTGTGTTAGCTCTCCAGGATCCCTCCCCTGCCGCGTCTGTTGCCAGGAAGGCCAATGGCATCCTGGGGTGTATTAGGAGGAGTGTGGCCAGCAGGGCGAGGGAGGTTCTCCTCCCCCTCTGCTCTGCACTGGGGAGACCCCACCTGGAGTACTGGGTCCAGTTCTGGGCTCCCCAGTTCAAGAAAGATGAGGAACTCCTGGAGAGAGTCCAGAGGAGGGCAAGAAGGATGATGGGGGGACTGGAGCATCTCCCCTAGGAGGAAAGGCTGAGGGAGCTGGGCTTGTTCAGCCTGGAGAAGAGGAGACTGAGAGGGGACCTCATCAACACCTACAAATATCTCAAGGGTGGGGGTCAAGAGGATGGAAGCAGTCTGTTTGCAGTGGTGTCCAGTGACAGGACAAGGGGCAACGGGTGCAAACTGAAACATAAGAGGTTTCAGTTGAATAGGAGGAATAACTTCTTTACTCTAAGGGTGACAGAGCCCTGGCCCAGGCTGCCCAGGGGGGTTGTGGAGTCTCCTTCTCTGGAGATATTCAAAGCCCGCCTGGACGAAGTCCTGTGTAGCATGCTCTAGGAGAGCCTGCTTTAGCAGGGGGGTTGGACTGGATGATCTCCCGAGGTCCCTTCCAACCCTTGCAATTCTGGGTTTCTGTGATTCTGTGATTCTGTCTCAGGGCTGCTGACCAGTTGACAAGGCGTGATGCTCAGCCGGTCCCAGCCCTGGACCACGCGCCCTCCTCCCATGCCGGTCCCTCTGCCACCTTGCTCCTTCAAGGAGGGGACGGGGCAGCTGGTTATCAGCTCCTCTGCCTATCTTTTAAAGGCTTTACTTTAGTTTGGTGATATTTAATCCTAGACAAGTCTGCCGCCGTGCAGCATTTCTGGCGTACGTGTAATTGCACCCAAGTAATTAGTATTATTGAAACAAATTATTATAATAGTTACATTCCCCTCCTCTCTTTTGTATATGTACAGTGCTAATTAGTTCCACAAATAATTTAAGCTGTGTAGCTTGCTTTATTTCTACTAAAACGACTTGCCAGACCATTAGCAGCAGAGATCTGTGCCTTTCTCTAACCCCAGGCCCTTACACCTAAAGCGCCCTGGGGCGTAGCAAAGCCGTGGCGGTCGCACGCGAAGAACCTCTCATCTCCTTTGTCCGTTTTTATTTTCTCTTACGCACTGACATTTGCACTTCATTATAAATACCGTGTAGAGCACGTCGCCTGTCATTATCCAGTCAGTATTGTTGGAGCGGGTCCAGAAGAGGGCTACTAAAATGCTCCGAGGGCTGGAGCCCCTCTGCTCTGGGGCCAGGCTGGGAGAGTTGGGGGTGTTCAGCCTGGAGAAGAGGAGGCTGCGGGGAGACCTGATTACGGCCTTTCAATACCTAAAGGGGGCCCATAGGAAAGATGGGGAAAATCTTTTTAGTAGGGCCAGCTGTGTCAGGACAAGGGGTAATGGTTTTAAACTAAATCAGGGTAGGTTTAGGCTAGATATAAGAAAAAATTCTTTACAATGAGGGTGGTGAAACGCTGGAACAGGTTGCCCAGAGAGGTAGTGGAGGCCCCATCCCTGGAAACATTCCAGGCCAGGTTGGATGGGGCTGTGAGCAGCCTGATCTGGTTAGCAGTGTCCCTGCTGACTGCAGGGGGGTTGGACTTGATGACCTCTAGTGGTCCCTTCCAACCCAAAACATTCTATGATTCTATGATTCTATAAGAGGCTTTTTCTTGCGTGGGGAACTGGAAATACATCTGCTTTGGAGATTGTGAACCAAACATGTTTTTTTTAATAGAATCATAGAATCACTTTGGTTGGAAAAGCCCTTTAAGATCATCGAGTCCAAGCTTTAACCCAACCCTGCCATCCCACCACTAAACCCTGTCCCTCAGCACCTCATCCATCCTTCTTTTAAATCCCTCCAGGGATGAGGACTCGACCACCTCCCTGGGCAGCCCATTCCAGAGCCTGCCCCCAAAGTCTTCAGAGTTCTGGAAAAAGTTTACGATAGGGAATATCTAGCAGGTACTTCCAGGACTATCCAGAGGATCAATTACCATAGCTGTCTCCATAGCACAGTTTAAAACTGTGAAAGTTCAGTGTAGTCCTTGCTTAAAATTACATAAGGAGCGGAGCACGCGGATGTCAAGCATTCATTCGGGAGCGGAGCAGCATTAGTGGCTTGATGGATAGCTTCCCCATCAGCTCTTCAAATAATTATGTTTTGTAAATGGAATGCATAAAGAAGTCATCAGCGATGCCAGGCTATGGAGTCAAGCGCACGCCGCCGAGCCGCCGAACGGCAAAGTTATTTTCTTCCCCGTGAATGGTGACGGCGCAGCTCGTGCTGCAAAGCTGCTGATGCCAAGGCTAGACACGGGGCGGGCTTTTCGGATCTACTCTCACAGCGCCTCTGAGTTTGCGTTTCAGCGTCGGCGCTTTTCCACTGAAAGCGGGAATTTATAGTAGGGGGGGATTTCTGTCGAGCCCGGCAATTTCGTGTCAAAGGCGGCTTTCCAAAAGCGGGCTTGCGGTGGAGGCAGGCTCCCAAGGCTGCTCCTGAGGAGCTGCAGTGTGTGCAAAACATCCCAAAAAAACCATTTCCACAAAAAAAATCTTACAACGTTGCAAAGCTTTGTGTGCCTAAACTGCCATTGCAAGCACGAGGGGGGGAATTTGAGAATACTTCTCTCGCTGTTTTTCCTCTCACCTAGAAAATAGAAATAAAGAACACAACTTCAGCACAACTGTATCACCTGCAAGAAGGGAGATGAAGAGTTCAGCTGTCATAACTGATTGCAGGCCAGGAGGATGCTCAATTTGCCCAGCAGAGTTGTGGAAGCACGTTATCCATCTTCTCACTGAATCGCTAGGGTGATGGCACAAACCCATCCCTTAATTAGTGTTTAAGCATCGCTTCGTCTATTTATTCGGTTTCTATCTTGCTATTCTAGCAGATCTGTGTTTCCTGGAAGACGAGGCTGCTACTTGTGACACTGCATTTAGAGAACTCCTGGATCTTAAGAGCAGCCCTGCCCAGAGGGACTTGGGGGTGCTGGGGGATGAAAAGCTGGACATGAGCCGGCCATGGGCGCTGGCAGCCCAGAAGCCAACCCTGCCCTGGGCTGCATCAGGAGAAGCGTGGCCAGCATGGAGGGAGGGGATTGTGCCCCTCTGCTCTGCTCTGGGGAGACCCCCCCTGGAGCCCTGCGTCCAGCTCTGGAGCCCTCAGCACCAGGAGGACATGGACCTGTTGGAGCGGGGCCAGGGGAGGGCTACTAAAATGATCCGAGGGGCTACTAAAATGCTCCAAGGGCTGGAGCCCCTCTGCTCTGGGGCCAGGCTGGGAGAGTTGGGGGTGTTCAGCCTGGAGAAGAGGAGGCTGCGGGCAGAGCTGAGTGCGGCCACTCAGGGCTTCAAGGGGGCCCAGAGGAAAGGGGGGGACAAGCTTTTGAGCAGGGCCAGCTGGGACAGGACAAGGGGGGATGGCTTTAAACTGAAGCAGGGTAGGGTTAGACTGGATCTAAGGCAGAAATTCTTTGCAGTGAGGGTGGTGAAACCCTGGCAGGGGTTGCCCAGAGAGGGGGTG
>JADKXX010024088.1:0-19853 GCA_017310255.1 Butorides virescens | reverse complement strand
GCAGGGGAACGCTGCCTGAGGGCCTGCCTGCCTCTGCCCTGGCCTCTTTCCACCAGACCCTCACTGGATTTTTGCTTGTCTCTCCACTGGTCTGTGTTATTGTTGTTGTTATTTAATTTTTTCTGTGTTTCCATGGACATATTTGTCCCAGATTTCTTCTAATCTGTGCGGCGCTGTGTGTGTGTGTTGTTTCCCATACAAAACTGCGGTTGGTATGGGAAAAGGAGCCATGTGTGTCCTTGGCTAGAAGCGAGACAGTGAGACCTTGAGAAAGGTGAGAAAATAGTGTTCTGCACTGGATAATTCTACTTTCAACGGGGTCTGATTGCTTTTCAGGGTAACGTAAGAGGTTTATCACACTTCATCTCTAAAAGGTGCAAGAAAGGGCACCTGGGAAAAAGTTGAAGAAACAGAGCAGCTGCCCTCACTCTGCACTAAGCCACAGGAATCCTCTTGCCTTGCAGGACTCGCTCTGCTCTCCCTGCGTGCACCAGGAATGCTGAGGCTTTCTGACATCCAAGAAAACACCCAAGGTAAGATGGGGGAGCTTTAAAAATCCAGACCTCTCCAACTGCCTTCTACTATCCCCGTTCCTTTGCACTTGGGGTGCAGATGCTGACAGGCCCTTCTGCATTAGCAGCACTTTCATCTGACAAAGTCAAACCCCAGGACTTGCCCCTGCCCCAACATTCCCCTGCGCTCAGTGCTGCAGAGCAGGGCTGACTCCTCAGCAGCCAGTGGGCAGGGGCCCTGCTCCTCGCGGCACGCTCGGCCAGCAGAAGCCAGAGCTGCAGCCATGGACCTGAAGGAAGGTCTCATGGAAAAGCTATAGGGTGGGGTCTGGAGTGTAGCAGGGTGCATGTCTAGGAGAAAGGCGATTTTTCCTCAGAGAAGTCCCCCTTAACTCTTCAATGACTCTTCCTTTAAGAACAGGACCCCATGCCCAGAGGCAGCAATTGTCCAACAGCAGCTCTGTCATCCAGTTCCTCCTCCTGTCCTTTGTGAACACATGGGAGCTGCAGCTCTTGCACTTCTGGCTCTTCCTGGGCATCTACCTGGCTGCCCTCCTGGGCAACGGCCTCATCATCACCGCCATAGCCTGTGACCACCGCCTCCACACCCCCATGTACTTCTTCCTCCTCAACCTCTCCCTCCTTGATCTGGCCTCCATCTCCACCACTGTTCCCAAGTCCATGGCCAATTCCCTGTGGGACACCACAACCATCTCCTATGCTGGATGTGTTTCTGAGCTCTTTCTGTTTGTCTTTTTGATGTCAGCAGAGTATTGTCTTCTCACTGTCATGGCCTATGACCGCTACGTTGCCATCTGCAAGCCCCTGCACTATGGGACCCTCCTGGGCAGCAGAGCTTGTGTCCACATGGCAGCAGCTGCCTGGGGCTGTGGCTTCCTCAATGCTCTCCTGCACACGGCCAATACATTTTCCATACCCCTCTGCCATGGCAATGCTGTGGACCAGTTCTTCTGTGAAATCCCCCAGATCCTCAGGTTCACCTGCTCAGATGCCTACCTCAGGGAAGTTGGGCTTCTTGTGGTTGGTGTCTGTATTGTATTTAGGTGTTTTGTTTTCATTGTGCTGTCCTATGTACAGATCTTCAGGGCTGTGCTGAGGATCCCCTCTCGGCAGGGACGGCACAAAACCTTTTCCACGTGCCTCCCTCACCTGGCCGTGGTCTCCCTGTTTATCAGCACTGCAGTGTTTTCTTACCTGAAGCCCTCCTCTGTCTCCTCCCCATCCCTGGATCTGGTGGTGGCTGTTCTGTACTTGGTGGTGCCCCCAGCAGTGAACCCCCTCATCTACAGCATGAGGAACAGGGACCTCAAGGATGCCCTGAGGAAACAGATTCAATGGGTTCACCTTTGGCATCCGTAAGCTGCCCATCTCTCCTCACTGGATAATTTCCGTTATGATCATGTGCATTCAGGCATATTTGTATTCATCCCACATCTCCAGAAGTGTGGCCTGTCTCTGCATTCCTTTAATAAATGTGTCATGATGGTGTCAGAGCTGCATTCCTGAGGAGCAAGCCTATGTAATGCCCTTAAATTTAGCTGGATGAGGAATATGTCCCAGACTGTGTCCTCGTGGATTGCATTTCTGGGTTTGTGAAAGACAATGTGAATGGATGAACCCAGGGCTGATCATGCCTGATCATCCTCTTTGCTTCCCATGACAAAAGGGCTGCATCTGTGGCTGTGGGGAGGGCAGTGTCATTTTCCAGGACTGCAGCAAGGCTTTGAACACCATCCCTCAAAACACTTTCTTTTCCAAGAACATACAGGCTGGAGGGATGGGCCAACAGGAACCTCACACCACCCAAGAAGGACCAGTCCAAAGCCCTGCCCCTAGGGGTCATGAACACCTTGCAGTGACAGTGATTAGGGACTGCCCACTTGGGTTGCAGCTCCAGAGAAAAGTCTCTCATGGTCCCACATAGGAGGGCTTTGGTAAACAGCCTCATCAATGGAGATCATTCTGTTTGGGCGACTTAGTCCAACCCTTAAGCTTAGGCAGGATGAATCCCATTCCTGGCAAAGATCACGCATCAAGAGAAGGGAGTCCCCAGCAGCTTCCCAGCTTTGGTCTTGGCGTGGTGAGCCCCCTCTGGGTCCGGCTGCAGAAGAACTGCAATGGTACGGCTGTGCCCTTGGTGCCTCTGTGTATCGGTTGGGGTCTGACACTTGGAAGGCCATGGTGCTGTGCCATTGTATGTCCCATAAAGGTCTGGTCATCTCAAGAAAAGGGATGATATGAGGGCATTGCTAGATTCTGGCTTCAATCCTAGCTCTGACCCAAGCCCCAAGAAAAAGTCTGTTCCACAAAGCTGGCCCACAGCCTTAAAATAAACCAGACACCCTCAGCAGAACACCAAACCCTCTTCCTAAGCCTCTGCCTAAACCCTAACACTGAAAGGCAAGCTCCAGTCCCTTAACCCCAACCTTGACACCTAACCCCCAAAGCCCTCATACCCACACTCTCACCTCCTCACCTTTACCTCCCACAAGGAGGAGATGGGTGGGGGTGCTATGGTGAGGTCAGCCGTGCCTCAGGATCTCATGGGCCAGGAGGAAGAACACAGCTGTGAGGTCATGTCTACCAGAATCCATTATAGGCCAGCAGGAGACTTGGATGCTGCTTTTCACCAAGTGCCTTTGATCATGCTGCAGCAAGCTGTGCAGACCCCAGCCATTGAAGTGTTATCCCATTTTGCTCCTGGGAGCTCTGTCAAGGTTTTCTTATAAGGAAAACAATTCCAGTTATCATTTCTACTGCCCCACAAAGAGGATGGGAGCCATATGGGAGTTTTTTTCTGCCGTTTTTGATAAAGGGGAGGACATGCAGATGGCCTAATTGCCTGTAGCAGGTGGGATCTTCCTTCAGGCTTCTCTGTTACAAAGAACTGTATCCTGCAACCCAGGGGTATGGTCAGCACAGCACAGCCTGAAGGCCAAGCTCTACATGGAGCACAGCACAGCGCAGGTCTGGGTCTACTCAGCTTTGCTGTTCCATGTATCACCAACTCCTCTGTGACACCTGGTCAGGATCACTACATCAGCTGAGGAAGGTGAGGAAGAGGATGAGGTCTCCCTTAGATGGCTGGAGGAAAGAACACAGTTTTAGGCCTTAGTAGTGACAGGGGACTTTGAAGGATATGGGCCTCTGCTAGAAGGCCTTGGTAGAAGGGAAGGTGGCAGGTGATCCCTGATCTGACACGGGGTAATGTTCTCCTGGATATGAGTTTCACAAACAGGCAAGGCAGGACTTGCAGAAGATGTGGAGGGCAGCTTGGGCTGCAGTGCGAGTAAGGTGGTAGGGTAGAAAACCCTGCTGGGAGCGAGCAAGACAGATTGTAGAAGCGCTAAGTAGAGAGGAAGGGTGACCTCCCCCCACCTGCTGGCAGGGCTCTTCCTAATGCAGCCCACGATGCCAATGGCCACCTTTGCTGCAAAGGTGCAAAGGCAGGAGAAGAGAAGGCTTTGTGGAGACCTGGCCACAGCCTTCCCGTGCCTTCTTGAGTATCAGATAGGAAACAGAGCCAGGCTCTTTCCTGTTGAGCGTGATGGGAGGATGAGGGCCAATGGGCATATTTCATACTCCAGCTGAAACAAGTGAGGACAATCTTTCTCTTCTCCCAGAGAGTCAACCACTGGAGCAGATTTCCCAGAGAGCTTGTGTCATCTCCATCCTTGCAGCTTTTCAAGCCCAAAGTGAACAACCCCCTGAGCATTCTGCTCTGACCCCAGAGCTGAGCCTGCTGAGAGCAGCAGTTTGGCCAAGAGACCTCCTGCAGTCCCTTCCAGCACGAGTGTATCTGTGCTTCAACACACCAGGGATCTTGCCTTCATGATGGGAGGGGAAATTACTCAGGTTCCCAGTGACCACTAAGTCAGCCAGAAAGAAGTATGGTCAGATGATCTTTGGCTTTCTCTTCCTAGTTACGGTTGGGCTCAACGACCTTTAAGGTCTATGAAAACCAAATAGTTCTATGATTGCAGGCATTGTTTCTCAGATGAAGGGCTGCTTACTTCCTAGTCTTCACCTTTTCTTATCTTTTTCCTCTTTTGCCCACTCACAATTTCTTCCTTTTACCCATCCTTGCACCCTCCCATGCAAACAGTCCATCTCTCTTTTAACACTTTCCTCCCTGGCACTTATTTGACTTCCTGTATACCCTCATTTGGTCCTTCTCATCTTGTCACCATGGGAATTCCTTCCTTGATAAGCAACTCCATTCAACTAGTACTTCCTTCTATTATCAGTAGCGTCTAGTCATTCCTGATGCTATTACCTTGTCAGAGGCCTCACGTGTCAGGGTGAGCCATCTGTACGCGCACATTACCAGCTGTCCAAATAGAGCTTCACTCCAGGGGGACTTTGAAAAACAGTGGGATTTGGTCAGCAGAAACCTCTCAAAGTTTTACAAGGAGAAGTGGCCAATCCTGTAGTGAGGGCAGAATAATCCAAAAAATGAGGCCAGGTGGCTCAGGCCACTCAGGAGTGGCCCTGAGGAGAAGGCCCTGGGTATGAAGAGGAATGCCCTATGAGCCAATGGTGCATGCTCACCATGAATCAGGGCAGCTGCACACTGGGCTGCGTGAGGGGGAGCATGGCCAGCCATGAGAGGGAGTTATCATCCTCCTTGACTAAGCAGTGGCATAGCCACATCTGGACTGGTGTGTCTGCATGTGGGGCTCCCCAGTCTGGATGAATGGAGAGAACTGGAGAGGTTCTAGAGGACATCTGTCAGGATTAGGTTTGAGTACAGTATGGAGAAGCTGAAGATCTGAGATTCTGTACCTTTTGAAGGGGAAACTCAGGGCTCTATAGTAGGAGCCGGCAATTCCTTGAAGGCTGGTTTCAGAGGTGATGGAACTTCTCTTCGTAGTGGGAAGAGAGGGAAACCTCCACAAAGTGCATCTTGGAAGGTTCAGACTGGAGGGCATGAAAAAGCAGTCTCACACAGAAGGTATCCTGGTGGTGGAAGAGGTCACCCAGAGTGAGTCTGCCTCAGCCCATGGCTTTATGTTTCAAGGAAGAGCCAGCCATGGGTGGAGAGACATCAGGGAAGGTCTAGAAATGCTGGTGTGAGAGACAGGTGGGAAAGCAAGATGGGTGTCTACAGCCTGAAAGGAAAGAGCTGCAGGCATGGGACAGTGTGGGACAGCCTGCAGTCACTATGGCCAAGGGCTCTGGCAAGGCTGAAAGGCCACACAAGACCAAGGTCTTTGTCCCCTTGGCTAGGACACTTGCATCTGCCACTGAGGCCTACCAGGAGAAACAGGATTTGGAGGCTCTGCTCTTGGTGTCCTCCTCAGCCCTTCTTGGCCAAACCAGGATGGGCTGTACAGTTTTCCTACCCTTGGCATTGCTCACCCTCACACCCCAATGCCCCCACAAAGAGCCCTGAGCCACGCAGGAGGGACAGCATCTGCCTTCCCAGGGCCTGCGGGTCAGGGCTTGGCCTTTCTGCTGCCTAAAACCAACCAAGGATTTGACAGCGTGACAGCCACTTGCACGGTGCCTTTGCCTCCCTGCAATCATGGCCTCCAATGAGCTGCTCTAACGAGTCCCTGGGGAGGCTCTGTCAGTAATGGCCCTCACTGGGGCCCATTAATGCTTCAAGGTACTTTGAGTTTGGCTTCTGACTTGGACTTCCTCAGAGGTTTCTTCCATCTCCTCTCTCTGTACCTGAGCTTCATGGACTCAGCCCAAAGGACACCACGCGCCCCTGAAAATACAAACAGCCCTAACGATCTCTTTGTCTTCCTTTAATTGTCTTCAAGTCTTCAGGACTTGTGCAGCTCCTTGGAGAGGTTTTACAGTGTAGTGAAAGAGGAAGATTTCAAAGTGCACCTCCTCAAAATGATGTTTGATTTTAAAGGGTCTATTTTATTACTTTTCCGTTTAGAGAAGAGGGGATAGCAGCATTCTGCAAGTGATCATGATCCCTCAGGAGGTCTCCTCAGGAGGTCTGAAGAGGTAGGAGGAGCAGTCCTTGGAGGTCTGACACTCTACAGACAACCTTCCTCCACACCTCCCACACCCCGCCATTGCTCTCAACGTCCCCTGGCACTTCCATCACTCTTCCTGACATCAGACTTCTCCCCTGAAGTCTGCAGCTGCAGGTGACAGCTCCTTTGCACCATCTCCCCCCTGCTCTCCTTAGAGAACTGAATGCACACAGGCACTGAGGGATGTTTTCCTCTTGGCAAGCAAAGAAAAAGCCCAGCATGACCAAGTTCCATCAACACAACTCACTCTGCAAGCACATGCTCAGTACGGGCTGCCTCTCATGAGGTTGCCTTTCGACAAGGGAGAAGCTTAGGAGAGAGATTTTAGGTAGGTGGATAAACAAAGATAAATGGAAACATAATTAAAGAGTTGTCTGAGGAGACAATTAGCCTGCTGAAAGACAGGCAAACTTCTAACTGCCTGATGTCAAAGCAGCACCTGGCTGGGTGACAGGAATGTGAATGAAGAAAAAGTAAGGGGAGGAGAAAAGAGGAGAACAATGGAAAGGGTAAATCCCATTTCTCTGGTGGTTTATGCTGTAAACAGAATGCAAACACACTGACTTTGGTGCTGTCAAGTTAATTACCAAAATAGAGGCAGGTGGAGCAAACTCAGATGTTCCTGTGGAAGATGTAAGGCCTCCAAGAAAGGACGTGAAGACAACGCTTTTGAACTAGCATTGCCTTTAGATCATTTCACATGTGATGGCTTTGCTCCCCCTCTTGGTGATTGGCACCCAGAAACCTCACCTTTCTCTACTCCCAGAACCTGACCAAGTGATAGGAAGAAGGCAGCAGAAAGGCCCTAGGCCTCTGCAAATCAGCTGGGGTCTGGCACCTGGAGGGCCATGATGTCATTCCATTGTATACCCCACAGAGAATCAAGCTGGGAAGTCAGCCTGCAATTCTGAATGAACAAGACCCATGGATAGGCAAGGTGGTGTCTATGGCTTTGTCTGGAGACTCGTACACCTACAGCATAGATCAAGCTGGGGCTGAAACTTGAGCCTTGCTTCAAAGGTCTCCTGGGTCCATAGACAGAGATATGGGAGGAGGCCCCAGGTGGTGCTGCTCAGGAACACGAGGGCCTATGGATGCTTTCAGCGCCCTGACACTGCCCCCATGGGTTCCCACTGCCAGTGCCCTCAATAGGTCAAGTTCTCACTCCCTGATGTCTGGGGATCTGTGCTCTGCTACTCTCCTTCCCCACATGCCTGGGATCTGCAAGACCACAATTGCATGGTCACTAAAGCCAAGGCTGACACTGCTCTTCACATCCGTGACCAGCAATTCCTCTTTTGGGAGTACGAGGTCCAGAAGAGCATTGGACCGTGTGGCCCATTTTGGAATTGTTTCCAGGCACACCACAAGGAACCTGCTGGACTTCTTGCATCCTGCTGTCTTACTTGAGTGGTGAATACCAGGGAGACTGACTCCCCCATAAAAGCCATGGCCTGTGATCCACAGATGCCCTCAGGTTATTTAAAATACACGGGGTTCATTGCCCACCCGGACGATGTGACCTGTAACTCTGTCCTGGGTCTGGCTGGCATGGAGTTAATTCCCTTCATAGCAGCACATAGGGTGACCTGCTTTGGATTCGTAACTAAACCAGCACCGATAACACACCAGTGTCTTGGCTACTGCTGAGCAGTCCTTGCAGAGCATGGAGGCTTTCTCTTTCTCACATTTGGGCACCATTTCAAATGGGCTGAGGGTACGCAAGATGTTGACAGGGACAGAGCTGGAAGAGCTGGCTCCAGCTGACCAAAGCAAGATTCCCATTCCATATGATGTCAGGGAAATCCTCAAGGAAAGATGGAGCATGGGGGGACATTTGTGGTCTTGGATCCTGCAGTCTGTGCCCCAGGCTGTGGGCTTTGATGAATATTTTGGCTGCAGTGCCTCAGCTGTGGCACCAGGGTCAAGGACAGACTGGTCACATGGAAACCTGGTACCAAGTGGTTGGACCCCTTGTGTGGAAAGGCTCTGCTTGCCAGCAGAGGCATGCTGGAGTGGATGGCGGGTGACAACACCATGATGGATGAGGGTCCCACAAAGAGAGCAAAATCTGAACTTGCCAAGGCCAGGGAGAAACAGGCTTGGGCTGTGCAGCCCTGGCAGGAGAGGGCTTTGCTGTCCCAGGGGACTCTGCAGCACTGTAGGGCCTGGTTTTTTTCCTGACAAAAGATGAAAACACGCTCACAGGTCAGGACTGCTCTGAGATAATCTCTTTCCATTCCCTGACCCCCAAATACCACCCCAAACACATATTATCTCTCCCCTTCCTTTCAGGATCTTCATTCATCTCCCTGGCTGGTGCTCTGATTTCTGCTGGCCACATGTGCCATTAGGAGCAGGGTTCTCACCAGAAGCTCCCAAGGAGTCATCCCTGATCTACAGTAGCGGGCACCTGGGAAAGGGAGTGACAGCTTCTGAAATCCCCTGTTTACCTCCTGTGTTGTCCCCTTGTCATGAAGAGGAGCTGCTCAGCATCTTCCAGCAGGAGAAGCCCAGGGAAACTCCTGGATGTCCTATAGACTGTGGTGTCATGAGCAGAGAGAGCTCACTCCTCAGCCCCACACACTGCACTGTCCGCAGACCCACCGGTTCAGACAGGCTGATGGACTTTGCTCCCCGGGACACAACCGTGTGGCAAGCCCTGCAGCGTTGGGGTGGGAGCTGCATCTGAACCTGCCTTGATTCCAGAGAGTGTGAGGGGCAGGACAAAGGCAGCATGGAGAGGAGGGAAAGATGGAGAAATGGCCCAATGCACCTGATGAGGGAGGGCAGGGACAGACAAATGGCACTTGGGACTTTCTCCTTCTTAGGATTTAGCTGCTGAGGAGGTTGCTCAACCAAAGAGCCTACAGCCTTGAGGGCAGAAGCTCTACTGGGAGGAAGAGGAGACCAGGGGCTGCTCTGGGAAAGGCATCTGCAGTGTAAGGGATGGCAGGGAGGTGCCCAAATTCCCCTCCCATGGTGCTTCTGGTAGAAGTTCTGCCTCAGCTCCTGCCCATGTCTCTACTGCCTGGAGCTGTCCCTGCCAGGAGCTCTTTCCCTGTCCCCATGCCTCCTCCCTGCCAGTGCTCACAGAGCCCATCCCACCCGCTGAGAGCTCAGCTCTGCCCTGCAGACACCTCCCAGCAGCAGGGCACTGCCCAGGGGCATCTCTGTGTGCACAGGCTATGATGGGACCATCAGCTCAACCCTGATGAGGCTGTAAAGGTGATGCTGGGGCTGTCTGCAGGTGTGGGGTCGTCATTTCTGATACACCAAATGTATTCACCTCTAAGTGGAAAAAGATTTGGAGTTTGTCTCCTCCAGAACCTAGAGTTGAATTTTCATCTCCAGTTCCCCACCCAGACAAACAAGAGCAGGAGACTGAAAGCACAGGCTCCTTCCCTTCCAGGTAGCCCCTGCACTGGCAAGGCAAAAAAGGTCAGTGGCAACCTGTGTCCCCTTCTCTGCTCTCCAGGAAGTCCTGAGATATCTGCAGCCCCTCCACACCATCCCCTCTCCCCAGGTCAGCACAAGACCCCAGCCCTGGGGCTCCCCTGGCTGCCCCTGCTGCCCCAGGGACAGAGCAGACTGCCCCGAGCTGGAACAGTCACAAAGGTGTTTTCATTTCCCATTCTTTCCCACCCTGGTGAGGATGGATCTCACAAAAAGAATTTGTCGATGGTTCATTTATTTTGCTTAAATACACCCCTTATTTACACAAACGCTCTTGGTCACACAAGATGGGTGGACACTGAAGAAGGAAGGAATGAAAAATAACATTGCCTTGAAGACAACATTATCAGAAGTAGAAAAATAAAGAAAACAAAAAAGAAAAAAAATAAGGAAAGAAAGGCTTGGACTGTCATGATGTACACTGGGAGTCATTTGCAGAGGAAGGTACACAGCCTCTGTCTGCTGAAAAATGCCTGAAAAGTTTCTTTAGGGCATCTTTGAGCTCCTGGTTCCTCATGCTATAGATGAGGGGGTTCACTATTGGAGGCAGAACTGAGTACAGCACTGCCATCACCAGATCCAGGGATGGGGAGGAGATGGAGGGGGGCTTCAGGTAGGCAAACATGGAAGTGCTGATAAACAGGGAGACCACGGCCAGGTGAGGGAGGCACGTGGAAAAGGCTTTGTGCCGTCCCTGCTGAGAGGGGATCCTCAGCACAGCCCTGAAGATCTGCACATAGGACACCACAATGAAAACAAAACAAGCAAATGCTAAACAGACACTGAATACAAGAAGCCCAACCTCCCTGAGGTAGGCATCTGAGCAGGAGAGCTTGAGGATCTGGGGGATCTCACAGAAGAACTGGTCCACAGCATTGCCCTTGCAGAGGGGGAGTGAAAATGTGTTGGCTGTGTGCAGCACAGCATAGAGGAACCCACTGCCCCAGGCAGCTGCTGCCATGTGGACACAAGCTCTGCTGCCCAGGAGGGTCCCGTAGTGCAGGGGCTTGCAGATGGCAACGTAGCGGTCATAGGCCATGACATTGAGGAGAGAAAACTCTGCTACAACTAAAAAGAGAAACCAAAAGATTTGAGCAGCACATCCTGAGTAAGAGATGTCCCTGGTATCCAACAGGGAGTTGACCATGGATTTGGGAAGAGTAGTTGAGATGGATCCCAGATCAAGGACAGAGAGGTTGAGGAGGAAGAAGTACATGGGGGTGTGGAGGCGGTGGTCGCAGGCTATGGCGGTGATGATGAGGCCGTTGCCCAGGAGGGCAGCCAGGTAGATGCCCAGGAAGAGCCAGAAGTGCAGGAGCTGCAGCTCCCGCGTGTCCGCGAATGCCAGGAGGAGGAACTGGGTGATGGAGCTGCTGTTGGACATTTTCTCTCTCTAGGCATGGGGACCTGACCAAGGAAGAGAGGTCGCTGACAGCTTAGGACAAACATCTTGAAAGTAAACTTAATCTTTCTCACAGAAATGCTCCAATCTTTTGCTTTTGGAGTACTTTCATTCCAGTCCTTTCTAGAGCTCCTTTGCTTGTTGAGTGTTCAAGAGGGGCAGGGTCGCTGCTGTGCACTCCAGAGGAGACAGCCCTGCCCTACAGTGAATCTGGGTGAGCATTAAGCTTTCCTACTCACAGGTTAGGTCAGATGAGGGGAGTTAGCAAAAAAATTATTTAGCAAATCTTTCGGAAAAAAACTACTCAGCATTTTTACTGCACTCAGAGTGTACCTGGGGAGAGGCAGAAGGATTGGTTACACTTAGTGCCCAGTGAGGGGAGGTGGTCTGTCCATCAGCCTTTTTCCTGGATTCTTTTGTGCTTGCACCTCCTTGACCTGGAGCATGTTCACACTCGTATATTTTCCCCAAGAGAAACAGGGGAGAGTGGAGAAAAGGGAATTCACTTACCGAGTGCAGATCTGCATGACAGGAGCCACAGGGTCAGTGTCTGAGCGGCAGCTGAAACCCCACTCCCAGCCAGCTGAGGGGAAGAGCAAGGGAAGCGTGGACAGGAGGGGAAGGAAATAAGGAGCATCAATGGGATTCTTTGCAAAGGGATGCAAGATCACGGAGAGAGTACGGAAGTGATGCTGGGGCTCTCTGTAAGCTGAAGTAGAGGGAAGCTGAGGTTTAGGACGCTTCTCCGGAACCTTTGCACCTGTCAGCAGAACAGCTGAAGAGTCTCAGACCCCCAACCAAATCTGAAAGGTGATTTTCAATTTGTCATTCATCACCCAGCCAACCAAGAGTAGAAAACTCAAAGCTCAGACTTTTTCACTTTCAAGTAATGCTCACCTTGACCTTTCCCTTGAAAAATGCCCTTGGAAATACCCTGGGGGTGATCTGCAGCCGTGAGGAGCTCTGACCCACGGAGCACACTCCTGACAGCAGGAGGACCCTGCCCCATTCTTCAGGGCATCGCTCCTTGCACCCACAGCTTCTCCCCACAGCACCGTGGGGAGCTCCCCGGGCAGGCTGAGTACTGACCCTGGCAGGCAGCAGCTTCCCTGCCCCATTGCTCAGCCCCCTGCAGTGCCAGGACCCTGCTCTGAAGGACAGCCCTGGGCACCCCTGCCTGCACAGACGGCTTCACAAACTGCAGCCATCCCCGGGAGAAAGCAGCCCTCATGCCCTGTCCTCTGCAGTGTGACAGAGTGTCCCTATTTTGGAGCATGTCCTTCTTCACAGTAAAGAAACCTTGAGAGCCATCCTGCCAGATCCTAGCTGCAGCAAGATGCGCCCTGGCTAGGAGACCCCTCCAAGACACTCATGTGCATTGCCCTGCAGCCAGAGACTTACTGTGCTAAGGGCTGTGAAGATTTCTCCTTCAGTGAGCTCTCAGCATCCTCCCACCCCACAGAGCCTGCAATGGCTCTCTCACTTCTCTCCTCTCCCCTCGGTGCCTGCAGGCAGTGCCCTCAGCCCTGCTGCGCTTTGCAGAGGAGCTGCTCCTGGGCAGAGCTGTCTCTCGGCAGCGCTGCCCCCTTGCCATCAGCTCCCTCCATCCCAGGAGCCCAGCCCAGCTCAGCAGCACAGGACCAGCCCAAGGCAGCCCTTGCTCTGCCCCCTCGGGGCTCCCTCCAGGTGTCCCTGGGGCTGCAGGGGAACCTGCTGTGACACAGGCTGAGCTCATCCCTGATGTTCCCTCCCTCAGCTGGGGAGAGATACTTCTTTCCTGCAGTGTCATTGTTCCTATTCAAAAATAGTTGGCTGTCACTCCCCCCTGACCGACGGACTAAACCCCCCCGAGCATGACGTGATATGGTATGGAATAGCTCTTTGGTCAGTTTGGGTTAGCTGTCCTAGCTGTGCTCTCTCCCAGCTTGTTATGCACCTGGCCGAGCAGGAGAAGCTCAAAAAGTCCTTGAGCAGTCTCAGCACTACTTGGCAACAACTAAAAACATCAGTGTGTTATCAACATTCTTCTAGCACTAAATCCACAGCACAGCACTATGCTAGCTTCTGTGAAGAAAATTAACTCTATCCCAGCCGAAACCAGGACACATGGAAATTGGCATGGCTAATCTGTTTGAGGGTACATGTCCTGGGAGAGGTAGTAGCAGATGGGTTAATAACAAAGATTACACCAAGATCTAGCATCTGGGTCACGTTAGCCAATATTACAGGCCAGAGCTCCATTTGTCTAAGTTTGGCCACCCCAGGGGATCCGTTTCCTACATGTCTAATAGGAACCCCTGTGTAGAGACCAGAGGAGTTCTGGGGTTATGTTGGAAATAAGTCTGTATTGAATTTTACCATAACTAATGTGACCCTGACAGCCCCAGGGTTAAACCCACAACAGCGGGATGGAGGATGGCAAGCAAAAATTGTGGAAAAACTTGAATATTACTCTGATGTCCCCTCCGGAAGAGCTAGACCTACTGGGGTGTCTTAACGCCTCATCTGTTGGGAAACAAACTGGGTGGTTTAGTTTTGAGTCGCCCTCAGTAACAGACCTCAATACTGACCGTAAGAACTGGGCAACTGTGGACTCCACCCTCCGTCCTGGGGATGTTTACACGGCTCTTTACTCAAAGCTCAACCAGACCGGACAACCGGCGCGGAAATTGCCGCCGGGCATATTTTTAATATGCGGTGACAGGGCCTGGAATGGAATCCCTAAAAGTCCACACGGGCAACCGTGCTACCTGGGGAAATTGGCTCTATTTCCCCCCAGTTTGATAAACCTCATGCAGTGGTCAACGAGTAACATTGGTTATAGATCAAAGAGAGAAAATCACGAATTAGTTTGCAACAATAATGGAAAACCCAAGTTCTGGTCAACAACCCATACAGTGTTCACTTCCCTCTTTATCCCAGGGGCTACTGCAAGCAGAGCCATGACTTCTTTGAAACAATTAGCATGTTGGGTTAGAGATGAGCTAAACACCACTAGCCAAATTTTAGATGAGCTATCACATGATGTAGCTAGCGTTAATCATGCTGTGCTTCAGAATCGGGCTGTTATCGATTTTTTGCTGCTTGCACAAGGGCATGGGTGTGAAGAATTTGAAGGAATGTGCTGTATGAATTTGTCTGACCATTCTGAATCCATCCACAAGAAATTAGCTGAGCTGAAAAATAATTTGCATAGCTTGAAAGAATCAGACGACCCTCTGGGGGAATGGCTCAGCCAGTTTGGTATATCAGGATGGCTGCGAGTGTTGGTTGAAAAAGGTTTGACCCTTGTAGTAATAATTATAGTAGTTTGCATAGTATTTGGCTGCTTGTTGTCATGTGCTAAGAAAATAATGTCGCGCTTAATAGAACAGATCTGGATTGTCCAAAAAGAGAAGGGTGGCCCCCCAGATGGGACACCACTTGTGAGTCTCGACAGATCCGTGGGATCATGGGACCTCCAGCCGGCACCGAGGGATTCTCGGGGAGAACCTCTGATCCCCGGACTGAGAGATTCTAAGCGAGTCCCCTGGAAAGGTAATGAGGTGCAACAACCCTGGATTGTCCAAAAAGAAAAAGGGGGAATTGTAGAGGGATTTCTTGAACAACAGGGCCACAATGTGTTGTGGAACTATGTGGACAATCCAGGTGTGTGACTGATATGATAAAGAGGGCTATGCATGGAGTTCGGTTAGCACAAACCCAAAGAAGGGGGGATTGTGGATACATTCCTAGCAGAACAAGGACATCAGGTTCTGATAGGGTTGGAATGCTCTTAAAGGGGAAATGCTTAGTTGCTAGAGTAGAGAAGCAGTAACCGCAAGTAGGGTAAGATGATGATAATGAAATAACCAATGAGTGAGACTTTGTTATATATCTCCAATCGCCATTAGAGGAGAAGTGTATGGACAGTGTGTTACACCTGTGAAATTATTGCTTATGCTGTGTGAACCCTGCTCTGCTCTATAAGCATACCTGCACTTTTAGTTTAGTTGTTGCTACGTAGTCCCTAGACCAGTCAAGGACTTTTCACCTTCTCATGTTTTGCCAGGTGCACAAGAAGCTGGGAGGGAGCACAGCCAGGAGACCTGACCCCAACTGGCCAAAGTGGCATTCCATACCATAGGATGTCATCCTCCATAAATAAACGGGTGCGAGTTGGCCAAGGGGTGGTGACAGCTGCTCGGGGATGGACTGGGCTTTGGTTGTTGCATGGTGAGCAATGGAATTCTGTATCACGTATTTTGTAGATTCTATTATTATTATTACTATTATTATTATTATTATTATTATTATTATTATTACTTTCCTTTTCTCTCCTGTTAAACTCTCTATCTCAACACACAATTTTCTTTTTTTTCTCCCCTGGCTTTTCTCCTCTATGCTACTGTGGAGTCTGGGAGTGAGCAGCCGTGTGGTGTTTAATGGCCTGTCGGGTACAACCACAGCAGATGAGCAGAATAAGCTGGGAATGGCAACCAGGGTGACACAAGTTTTCAGATCAAAGCCACATTTGTGAGGATTGGGTAGGTCTAAGGCCCCTCTAGGAAGTCAATCTCCATATCAGGATCAGGCCTTTGAGGATAAGCAGGGTCAGACACTGTCAAGTGGTAGCCAGGCAGGTCTGTAGTGGCAACATGGGTCCAGGACACAGCAAGGAAGCCAGTGTCTGCATCTGAGTCCAGATGAACAGGGCCCAGAGCAAGGCTTGGCTGTGGCCAGATCAGTGCTACTGCATCACATATCAGGCAGGGATTGAAGGCCCAGGCCTGAGCTTAAAGGAAGCCCCTGGCCCATGAGCAGAGGGAGTGGGTGGATGGCCCATATGAGGTTGGTGACGGCTGTTAATCCTCTAAGTGCTCTCAGGTCCCTTGGAGCTATTTCATGTCTTCAGGGAGGACAGATTTCCCACAAAAAAGGAAGTCCACAGGGGTGTGCAGATGTTACTCTGCTGTCACCAGATTCCAGAAACTCCCAATTCAGGTCAAGAAAGCACTCACCTACCATCAGCCCTATCACATACTGTGGAGCCCCAGGCAGATTAACAGGAGACCATTCCCCCCATGCACGGGCACCGGCCAGCAACAAGTAACACCTGAACCAGCTCTCAGTCCCTAAAAAGCCATTCAGGGACCATGATGTCATCACACTGAGCCCATGGAAAAATAAGCAAAGCTATGAGACTCCAGGGTATGTTCCCTGGACATGTTCTTGACAGTAACTTGGAAAGAAGACCTAAGCTTTCAGGCACTGCCCTCAGGTGATCCCCTTTCATGATAGAAATACTGTATGGATGCCACCTCTGTCACAAAAATGCCCGTTGCCTGTCCATGCCTGTGGCCAGAGGACTTCTCAAAACAGGACTGTAACCAAGCTACAGGAGCACTCAGGCCTTAAACTAACAGAAGGGCTCAGAGGGAGAGTGTAGGGTTGGAAAGAGCAGATTTCAAAAGAGCAAGCAGCACTTCTCCCTGGCCATCCCGCCATGCTGGGCCTCTTTACTGCTCCACCTCTGCACACGTGCACTGCTGCTGCCATTCCAGAGGAGGTCTGAGGAAGGATCTTGGGCAAACAAGTCAGTGCAGTGCACTCTATTTTATTTATATGCACAGAGATTGTGGCTTCTGAAAGCCTGTGGGTCACACATTCATCCTGCGAGGCGCCACATTGTGAGTAATTTCAGAAGTTGATAGACAGTTTATTTCTTTTGGAAAAAAAACAGTCATGAGTTTTCTCATGGAATTAATGAGTTCCTTGTTCCTCATGCTGTACATGAGGGGGTTGGCTGCTGGAGGAACCACCGCATAGAGGACTGCCGCCACCAAATCCAGTGATGAAGAAGAGATGGAGGGAGGCTTCAGGTTGCAAAATATGCCACTGCTGAGAAACAGAGTGACCACGGCCAGGTGAGGGAGGCACGTGGAAAAGGCTTTGCGCCGTCCCTGCTGAGAGGGGATCCTCAGCACAGCCCTGAAGATCTGCACGTAGGAGAACATGATGAAAACAAAACAGCCAAGTGCTAAACAGACACTGAAAACAAGAAGCCCAACTTCCCTGAGGTAGGCATCTGAGCAGGAGAGCTTGAGGATCTGGGGGATCTCACAGAAGAACTGGCCCACAGCATTGTCTTGGCAGAGGGGAATGGAAAATGTATTGGCAGTGTGCAGGAGAGAATTTAGAAAAGCAATTCCCCAGGCAGCTGCTGCCATGTGGACACAAGCTCTGCTGCCCAGGAGGGTCCCGTAGTGCAGGGGTTTGCAGATGGCAACGTAGCGGTCATAGGCCATGATGGTGAGGAGATAATACTCTGCTACTACCAAGAATGTAAACATAAAGAGCTGGACAGTACATCCTATATAGGAGATGGCTCTGGTGTCCCAGAGAGAATTGGCAATGGATTTGGGGACCGTGGTGGAGATGGAGGCCAGGTCAAGGAGGGAGAGGTTGAGGAGGAAGAAGTACATGGGGGTGTGGAGGCGGTGGTCGCAGGCTATGGCGGTGATGATGAGGCCGTTGCCCAGGAGGGCAGCCAGGTAGATGTCCAGGAAGAGCCAGAAATGCAGGAGCTGCAGCTCCCGTGTGTCCCCAAAGGCCAGGAGGATGAACTGGGTGATGGAGCTGATGTTGGGCGGTTGCTGCCTCTGGCCATGGGGTCCTGTTGTTAGAGGAACAAACAATGAAGTGTTAGGGGAGAGGTCTCTGAGGAAAATCAAAGTCTTTCTCCGAGACATTCACTCTGCTGCACCAACTTCCCTTCCATTCCCTTCCCAGGAGATCCTCCTTCAGGTCTCTGGCTGCAGCTCTGGCTTGTGCTGGCCGAGCATGCTGTGATGAGCAGGGCCTCTGCCCACTGGCTGCTGAGGAGTCAGCCCTGCTCTGCAGCACTGAGCTCATGGGAATGGTGGGGGCGGGGGTCAGTCCTGGTGTTTGATTTGGTAACATAAAGCTGCTCCCAGTGCAGTAGGGTCTGTCAGAATCGGCACCCCAAGTGCTAAGGAACAGGGTTAGCAGAAGGCAGTTGGAGAAGTTTGGGGTTTTTAAAGCTCCCCCCATCTTACCTGGGTTGTTTTTGTGCATGTCAGTAGCCCTCAGCATTTCTGCTGCACTCAGGGAGTACAGAGCAAGTCCTGTGAGGCCAAAGGATTGCCTGTGGCTTAGAGCAGAGTGAGGGGAGCTGCTCTGTCCCTCCGAATTTTGCTGAGGTGCTGTGGGCTTCTTCTTCACGAGATCAAAGGTGATAATACTTTAGTGATGACACTTCTGCGTTACTCTGAAAATCAATCAGACACATCAGAGAACAGGGGGTTCCAATTCAGACCACTAAATATCTCACCCTTTCTCAATGTCTCAGCACCCCAATTCAAGCACATAGCTCTTTTTGCCAAGCCAACAGCGTTTCCATCATCACAGCGTATCTGAGCTTCTCCGTGGGGCTTTCAGATAAGGTGCTATGCAAAACATTTTCATCACGGAGGGCAGCTCATAGCGGATGTATTGCTCACAGTCCCAGTTTAGAGGAAACCTGGGACACTCCTTCCCATGAACACAACTGCAATGGGGGACCCAAAAGATCAGTCTGTGACTCTGCAGCTCAAACTCCACCTCCCCAGAGAGCCCAACAGCAAGAATGAAATTATAACAATAACACGGACCAGTAGAGACAGAAGTAAAAATACAATGAATGTCTGGCTGCTGGAGGCCAGGGCACAGGTAGGCGGGCCCTCAGGCAGCGTTCCCCTGCCCCAGCTCTGCACCCCACCTCCCAGGCACCACCATGGCCGGGCAGCTGCTCTCAGCCCCTGGGCTCTGCAGAGGGAAATGGCCACGGGGCTGGAGAGCTGCCCCACGGCTCTGCTGGGGCTCTGGCTGCAGAGGAGCTGGTGCCCACCTTGGAGCCCCCAGCCCTGAGGGCAGAGGCTTTGCTGGCTGGGAAAGGAGGCCGGGGGGCTTGCTCAGAGGAAGGGCTCAGCATGGGAGGGGATCACACAGAGCTTTCTGAACTTTCTCTCCAACAATGTTTTTGGTTTTCTTCTCCTCTCATTCTTTGATCATATCTGTGCTGCCTGGAGATTCTCACCTTGGGAGGTGTTTCCCTGTCCCATGTCTTTTCCCTGCCAGCGCTCACAGACCCCATGCCAACCTCTGTGCACTCCCCCTGGCCCTGCAGAACCCTGCCTGTTTGCAGGGCACTGGCTGGGTGCATGTTCCTGTTTGCAGGTTGAAGAGTGCAGGTCAGAAAAACACTGATGGGTCCAGCAGTGCTGATACTTCTTCTGTCCAAAGGCAGAGGAGAGGCTGAAGGCACATTAGGAGAGTCCTGGCAGACCAACTGATCACTCGAAGTTACAGTGCAGCAGTCTCAGAGACATGCCAAGACTAAAAACTCTTAAATCTTTTTCCCCTCCTGTTCCCCAACATTAGGAAACTGAAAACACTAATTCAGGAAAGTCCTTTATCTTTATA
>JADKXX010024081.1:0-18310 GCA_017310255.1 Butorides virescens | reverse complement strand
GCTGCTTCTCTCTTCTGAGCGAGGTGCTTTCCACTCATTCGCAGCACGAGTTTCCGCTGAATGGAATCCCAAGGCACAGGAATGGCTTCCCAATTTAGTGTCACCGACAAACATGGTGAGAGCTGCCTCCTCTGGGTCATGGATACAGGTGTCAAACTGCAGAGGACTTGGGAGAGTCCCCTGTGCTGCCCCACAGTGCCCCAGTATGGCCCCGTGGCCTCCAGGTAGGGTGTGACCCCTTCACCAGTGTGCTCTCAGCCTCATCATCCAGCTGGTGCTTTGCCCATCTGTCTGTCTGTCCATCCAGACTGAAATGGCCTAGCATGCATACAATATGGAGGGAGACCATGCTAAGAGTTTTGCTGAAGCTGAGGCAAATGACACCCACTTTTTATCTCCTCATGCTCAGCTGCAGGCTGGCAGGCTGGCAGGCGTGCTTTACCCTTGGGAAGGCCATGGTGGCAGTTACTCTCTTCTAGGTGCCCGGAAATGTCACCCAAGAGGAGTCTAATGGATGGCACACGCCTCACCACAGTGAGCTCGTACAGCCTGGGGTTCCCGGGGCTGCACTTTTGGCCTTGCTCAAAGACGGGTGCAACATTGGGTTGTTCTCTCTCACAAGAGACCTCTGCCAATCCCATGGCCTTTCACAAGGGATATTCCAAAGAAACACCCATCTGCCCCTCCAACCTCATCACCACCATGCTGCCTGTTACACCACATGCTTCACTTCTCTGATCTTTCATATATTAGCCTTTGTCTAGGATATAATGATCATTTCTGAAGTCATCTTCTCAGCAGACTGCCTAGGAAAAAGCCACTTCCATTGATCTCCAGGTTTCTCCTCCCCTTATTCTTTGTTCATTTAGATACTGCTCACCTATGCTGCTGTTCTGAGCTTTGGGGAGTAAAAGCTCACATGTCTTTCAACAATCAATTTGTCTTCTCTGCCAACTCCTGAACTGCGTTTATCTCTGCCTCTTTGTATCTACCTACTGAAAATATTCCTCCTAAGATCACCCCTTGTAGAAAGGCCACCTCATTAAAGACAGCTCGTACTTAGCATGTGGTGGAGGAGTGCGTTTTGTTGTTTATGGAACTTGATCGTGCTTGGCTTGGCTTCGCTTGCCAATAGAAAAACCTCTTCTGTGCCTGTGTGCAGCCAGTTGTGTAAGGAAAGCAGGGGGAGATGGTGCACAGGAGCTGTGGCACCCAGGTGCAGAGTTCAGTGGAGAAGTCTGATGTAAGGACAAGGGATGCAAGTGCCAGGGGGGAAATGAGAGCAATGGTGGGGTTGGGGAGGTGAGGAGCTAGGTTGTCCATGCCGTGTCAGACTTCAAGGGAACTGCTTCTCTGACCTGACCAGACCTCCTGAGGAGATACTCTGGATCATGATCACTTGGAGAATGCTCATACGATCTCTCCTCTAAAGAAAGAAATAATATTTTTTTCCCTTCAAAATGAAAAATAATTTTTAATAGGTGCACCTTGAAATCTTCCTCCTTAACTACACTATGAAACAGCTCCAATTAGCTATGCAAGTCTTGAAGACTCGAAGAAAATTACAAGAAGAGAAATAGGTATTTAGGGCATTTGGGGCTCATTACATGAACCTCATCTACTGAGAGAAGACTGAACAAGCAGCTCAAGAAGTCCCAGTCAGAAGAAAAACCCAAAGTTCCTTGAAGCATTAATGGGCCCCACTGAGGGCAATCACTGACAAAGGCTCCCCAGGGACTCGTTAGAGCAGATAATTGGAGGCCATGCTTGCAGGTAGGCAAAGGCCCTGAGCAGGTGGGTGTGATGCTGAGAAAAGCCTTGGCTTTGTCTGAGGAAGCAGAAAGGCCAAACTGCCAGGCCCTGGCAAGACAGAGCCTGAGACCCTCACATGAAAGGTTCATCTCACGGGTCTTGGTGGCTGAGGCAACTGCTATAGCCAAGGGGACAAAGACCTCAGCAGCCTTGCCAGAGCCCTTGGCCATCTCTGCTGCAGGCTGCCCTACACTGTCCCATGCCTGCACCTCTTTCCCTTCAGGCTGTTGACATCCATCTTGATTTCCCACCTGATTCTCACCCTGGCACTTCCATACCTTCACTGATATCTCTGTACTCTCTCTGGCCACTTCTTGAAACACAAAGCCATGGCCTGATCCAGACACCCTCCTCTAGCACCATAAGGCTACCCTTTGAGTGAGATTTCTTTGTCCTCACCGCACCTCCAGTCTGAACCTTCCAAGATGCTCTTTTGAGGTTTTCTTCTCTTCCCACTACCAAGACGAGCTCCAGCATCTCTCAAACCACCCTTCAAGCAGTTACAGGCTACTGCTAGAGTGCCCTGAGCCTCCACTTAGCCAGGCTAAAGAAGCACAGGTCCCTCAGCCTCTCCACAGAGGACCCAACCCCCATCCTGGCAGATCTCCTCTGCAACCTCTCCAGTTCCTCACCATTCCTCCAGACCGGGGACCCCCACAGCCAGACACACCAGTCCAGAGGTGGCCACAGTAGAGATGATACAAGGGGGATGGTAACTCCCTTCTCTGGGTGGCCATGCTCCAAGTAACACAGCCCTCTATGCAGCTGGCTTTATTCATGGTGAGTAGGATCCACTGACTCCTATGGCATTCCTCTTTGTTCCCCCGGCCTTTCTCCTCAGGGTCACTCCTGAGATGGTCAGTTCCCAGCCTGCCTTCATGTCTGGGGTTATTCTGTCCTCAAAAACCCACTTTCAACTTTTATTTGTAAAACTTGATGAGGTTTCTATTGCCAAATCTCAGAGTTTCTCAGGGTCCCTCTGAAGTGAAGCTCTGTGTGGGCAGCTGTTCATGTGCACGTACAGGTGCCCCACCAGATCCGTGGTGCCTCTGACAAGAGAAGAGCATAAGGAATTGCAGGACACTACAGATAACAGCAGGAGGTAGTGGTTTAATGGAATTGCTGACCAAGGTAGGAATTGCCCTGGTGACAAGCTCAGAAACACCAAAGGAGGCTACAAAGGGAGCCTCTACTCAGCTCTGGTGAGACCTCACCTGGAGTACTGCGTCCAGCTCTGGAGCCCTCAGCACAAGAAGGACATGGAACTGTTGGAGCGGGTCCAGAGGAAGGCTACAAAAATGATCCGAGGGCTGGAGCACCTCTGCTATGAGGCCAGGCTGAGAGAGTTGGGGTTGTTCAGTCTAGAGAAAAGAAGGCTGCGGGGAGACCTGATTGCGGCCTTTCAATACCTAAAGGGGGCCTATAGGAAAGATGGGGAAAATCTTTTTAGTAGGGCCAGCTGCGTTAGGACAAGGGGCAATGGTTTTAAACTAAATCAGGGTAGGTTTAGGCTAGATATAAGGAAAAAATTCTTTACAATGAGGGTGGTAAACCACTGGAACAGGTTGCCCAGAGAGGTAGTGGAGGCCCCATCCCTGGAAACATTCAAGGCCAGGTTGGATGGGGCTCTGAGCAGCCTGATCTAGTTAGCAGTGTCCCTGCCGACTGCAGGGGGGTTGGACTCGATGACCTCTAGTGGTCCCTTCCAACCCAAAACATTCTATGATTCTAAACTAGGGCCAGGGAGGAAAAAATGAACAGAGATGGGCTGTTTGCATGGGAGGGTACCATGATGGTCCAGGGGAAGAAATTGTGAGGGGGAGAAGAGGTAAAACAAAAGAAAAGATGATGCAAAGGAAATAATCGGGTCTTTCAGGTGTACCCACCCAACAGCCTGGCACTTGCAAGTTCTCCTTGTAAAACTTCCTGAGGATTTGTTACGGTTTTCTTCCCAGTAGCTGGCATAGTGCTATGTTTTGGGTTTCATATGAGAGGAACGTTCATAACTCACTGATGTTTTAGTGGTTTTCGAGTGGTGCTTATACTACACGTGATTGTATTACAGGTGCTTATATTGCACGTGATGTCATGCTCAGGATAGAAACAGGTGAGTTGGCCATGGGGCAGCGATTGTGGGCATCGGTTTGTGGGTAGTGAGCGGTTGCATCCCTCAATCCCCTGCCTATCACTGCCTGCATTCCCTGCCTGACAATGGGATAGAAATGGGGGTTTCCAAAGGGGAACATTGACACCTCCTGCAGAGCAATTCCTACTGCAGGAATCAATCTGCCCAGTGATTAGAGAGGGACAGTCAGTGATGCCTTCAGTCTGCTTCAGATTGTGTTCCCCAGGAGAGACCCTGCTGCCTTTCAGGAGCTGTCAGCCCAGGAGACCCAGGGGCATCTCCAGGGAGGGTGGTGTGTGTGCAGAGCATCCTGCCTTGGGCTGGTCCTGTGCTGCTGAGCTGGGCTGGGCTCCTGGGATGGAGGAAGCTGATGGCAAGGGGGCAGCGCTGCCGAGAGACAGCTCTGCCCAGGAGCAGCTCCTCTGCAAAGCGCAGCAGGGCTGAGGGCACTGCCTGCAGGCACCGAGGGGAGAGGAGGGGAGCAGGGGGGTTACAGGCATTCTGCTGTGTGACAAAGCTGAGAGTTCGTGTGGAGAGAAATCTTGACAGAGATTAAGTCTGTAGCTGCAGGGCATTGCATCTGCAGATCCTGGTGGGATCTCCTAAAGCTGGCACAGGGCACAGCCTATGTGATAGGTAAGTACAACTCTTGGAGCTTCTCTGGTGCAGAGGAGAAGGACGTGCTGCAGAGCAGGGACTCCCTGCTGCCCCATCAGAGGGACAGGGCATGACGGCTGCCTTCTCCCAGGGAGGGCTGCAGGGTGTGAAGGTGGGTGTGCAGGCAGGGGTGCCCAGGGCTGTCCTTCCCAGCAGGGTCCCTGCACCCCAGGGGGCTGTGTGCTGGGGCAGGGACTCTGCCGCCTGCCAGGGTCAGCACTCAGCCTGCCCAGGGAGCTCCCCAGGGTTCTGCGGGGAGAAGGTGTGGGTGGAAGGAGTGACCCCCAGCAAGGCAGGGTCCTTCTGCTGTTGAGAGGGTGCTGCCTGGGTCAGGCCTTCTTACAGCTCCACATCACCTCCAGAGCATTTCAAAGGGGATTTTCCAAGAGCAACATCAAGGTGAGGGTTACTTGACAGTGAAAGATTCTGAGCTTGGAGCTTTCTACTCTTGGTTGGCTGGGTGATGAATGACAAAAGAAAATTCATCTTTCTGGATCGGGTGGGGATCTGAGACTTTTCAGCTGTTCAGCTGGCAGATGTAAAATTCTCAGAGAAGCATCATGAACTCCAGCTTCCCTCTGCTTCAGCTTACAGAGAGCTCTATGACTTTGCACCCCTTTGCAGAGCATCCCATTGATGCTCCTTGTTCCCTTCCCCTCCTGTCCATGCTTCCCTTGCTCTTCCCCTCAGCTGGCTGCGGAGTGGGGGTTCAGCTGCCGCTCAGACACTGACCCTGTGGGTCCTGTCATCCAGATCTGAATTCCGTTTTCTCCACTCTTCCCTGTTTCATTTGGGGGATAATAGATGAGTGTGAACATGCTCCACATCAAACAGTTGGAAGCACAAAGAATCCAGGAAAAGGGGTGATGGACATACCCCCTCCCCACACTGGGCACTGACATGTAGCCAACCCTTTTGCCTCTCCCAGATACAGGTGTTCACTCTCAGTGCAGTAGAACTGTTGAGTATTTTTGCTCCCAAAGAACAATGCCCTGGTGTTGTGGTTTAACCCAGGCCAGCAATTAAAGCACCACAGACCTGCTCTCTCATTGCCGCCTGGTGGGATGGGCGAGAGAATTGGCATACTAAAACTGAGGAAACTTGTGGGTTGAGATACGAACAGTTTAATAATTGAAACAAAACAAAGTAAAATAGTAGCAGTAGCAACAATAACAATAACAATAATAATATACAGAGAAACTGATGCATGATGCAATTACAATGCACTGCCCACCAAATGATCCCCAGCCAAATCCTGCCAGCCTCTATAGTGAGCATGACATCATATGGTATGGAATAACCCTTTGGCCAGTTCAGCTGTGCCCCCTCCCAGCTTCTTGTGCACCTGGCAGAGTATGGGAAGCTGAAAACTCCTTGAGTTAGTGTAAACCCTACTAGGCAACAACTAAACCATCAGTGAGTTATCAACACTATTCTCATAAGAAATCCAAAAAAAAGCCCTATGCCAGCTACGAGGAAGATAAATAACACCACCATAGCTGAAACCAGGACACCTGGTAATCTTAACATTATGAATGGGTGACAAGTGACATAATCCATGAGTAGGACAGATTTATCCTCACCTCACCACACTGTAGGGCAGGACTGTCTACTCTGGTACCCACAGCAGAGACCCTGCTCCTCACTGTACACACAACAAGCAAACAAAGGAGCTCTAGAAAAGGAGCAGAATGAAAGCGACCCACAGGAACAAGATAAATTGAGCATTCCTTTGAGAAATGTTGAGTTTTCTTTGAAGATGTTTTTCCTAAGATGTCATTGACCTCTCTTCTTTGAACAGGTCCCTCTGCCTAGAGAAAGACAATGTCCAACAGCAGCTCCATCACCCACTTCCTCCTCATGGCCTTTGAGGACACACGGGAGCTGCAGCTCTTGCACTTCTGGCTCTTCCTGGGCATCTACCTGGCTGCCCTCATGGGCAACGGCCTCATCATCACCGCCATAGCCTGCGACCACCACCTCCACACCCCCATGTACTTCTTCCTCCTCAACCTCTCCCTTCTTGACCTAGGATCCATCTCCACCACTGTCCCCAAATCCATGGCCAATTCCCTCTGGGACACCAGGGACATCTCCTATGCAGGATGTGCTGCTCAACTCTTTTGGTTTGTCTTTTTATTTGTAGCAGAGTTTTCTCTTCTCACCGTCATGGCCTATGATCGCTATGTTGCTATCTGCCAACCCCTGCACTATGGGACCCTCCTGGGCAGCAGAGCTTGTGTCCACATGGCAGCAGCTGCCTGGGGATGTGGCTTTCTCACTGCTGTGCTTCACACTGCCAATACTTTTTCACTGCCCCTCTGCAGAGGCAATGCTGTTGACCAGTTCTTCTGTGAAATCCCTCAGATCCTCAAGCTCTCCTGCTCACACTCCTTCCTCGGGGAAGTCGGCCTTCTTATTTTGTGTTCTTTGTTAGCACTTGGCTGTTTTGTTTTCCTTGTGGTGTCCTATGTGCAGATCTTCAGGGCTGTGCTGAGGATCCCCTCTCAGCAGGGACGGCACAAAGCCTTTTCCACGTGCCTCCCTCACCTGGCTGTGGTCTCCCTATATTTCAGCACAGCCATGTTTGCCTACTTGAAGACACCCTCCATCTCCTTCCGATCCTTGGATCTGGTCATGGCAGTCCTGTACTCGGTTCTGCCTCCGACAGTGAACCCCCTTATCTATAGCATCAGGAATCAGGAGGTCAAGGATTCCCTGAGGAAACTGATTAGAGTCCTTTAAGCAGCCATGGACTGTGTACCTTCCTGTGCAAGTGATTCCCAGCATATAGCATGACAGAGCAGGTCTGTCTTTCCTTCTTTTTTATTTTTTTCTGTTCTCTTTCTTTTTGTCTTTTTCCAGTTCTGATGATTTTGTTTGCGAAGAAATGTCATTGTTTATTTGGTCCTTCTTAAGTATTCACCCATCTTGTGTGACCCAGAAAATTTGTGTAAATAAAGAACGAGGCTCTCTGTGTATTTAAGTAAAATAAATGAACCGTCAGCAATTTCTTTCTCTGAGATCCATCCTCAGTGGGGCAGGAATGAATGGGAAATGAAAACACCTTTCTGGCTGTGCCAGCCTGGGGCAGGTTGCTCTGTCTCTGAGGCAGCAGAAGCAGCCTGGGGAGCCCCAAGGCCTGGGAGCCACTGAGGCGAAGGGCTCTGGAGCAGAGGATTGCACCGAGGGACCCTTCCTAAAGTGGCAAAACCACGGCAAAAACCGCAGTGGAAAAAGGCGAAAAAGCACAGGGAGAGAGAGGGGACCCCAACACGCCCCCCCCTCCAGGGTGGGAAAGAGTGGGGTCCTGACAAGTGGCAGGTCTGACTTACCAGGGGCGGAGTCAGGAGTGGCGGTGGCCCAATCCCCTCACATAGAGCAGCCCCCATGGAGCATGAGTGACCCGGAGTGCGGTGAACAGGACGGGCAAACAGGGCGTGGCGCGGCAGAAGGGCGTGGCGCAGCAGTTTGTGCAGGCAGGGCGCGTTCTCCCCTCCTGGCTCTGGTGGTCACTCACTTAGCAGCCATTGACATCCCAGGAGATAAGCAAGCAATGGTCTCCACTCACCCGAAGCCACTGCCAGAAAGAACGTGGCGACCCAGACAGAGTCCCCACATAAACAGAAACATGTGGCTGTCCAGGTCTCCGGCTGTAGGCAGTGCCTCAGCCTGTCGCTCGTACCAGAGAATGGTAAGGACAGTGGCTGTCTCAGGTGTGAGCAGGTGGGTGACCTGCTCTGCCTGGTGGCAGAGCTGAAAGAGGAAGTGGAAAGGCTAAGGAGCATTAGGGAATGTGAAATGGAGATAGACTGGTGGAGCCACACCCTACCATGCCTCAGGCCAAGGCAGCAGATAGAGGCTCCAGAAGTAGCAGAGGATCCCCTGTCCTCTTGTCAGCGAGCAGAAGTTAGGGACCCAAGAGATGGTGGGGAATGGAAAAAGGTCTCTGCTTGGGGCAGGAGGTGAATTCCCTCCCAGTTGCCCTTACATGACAGATATGGAGCTCTGGAACTCAAGGGCCAGGAAAATGAGGATGGGGATGAAGGTCCATCCAGGGGGTTGGCTAGAGAGTGTAGGTCACCCCTACCTATCAGGACTGCCTGTGCTAAGAAAAAAAGGAAGGTAATTGTTGTGGGCAATTCCCTTCTGAAGGGAACGGAGGGCCCGATATGCCACCCTGACCCATCCCACAGGGAAGTCTGCTGCCTCCCTGGGGCCTGGGTCAAGGATATCGCTAAGAAACTCCCTGGTCTGGTACGCCCCTCTGATTGCTATCCGCTATTGATTGTACAGGCTGGCATGACGAGATGCCAGAGAGAATCCCCAAATCGATCAAAAGAGACTTCAGGGCACTGGTAAAATTGGTTGAAGGATCAGGAGCGCAGGTAGTGTTCTCCTCTATTCCATTAGTGTCAGGGAGGAACATGGAAAGGAACAGGAAAACTAGACTGATTAATGTGTGGCTCAAAGGTTGGTGCCATCGGAGGGGCTTGGGTTTTTTTGATCATGGGGAGGTTTTCACGGCACCGGGCCTGTCGACAACAGATGGTGCCCAGCTCTCTCAGAGGGGGAAAAGGATCCTCGCTCAAGAACTGGCGGGGCTTGTTGAGAGGGCTTTAAACTAGGCCTGAAGGGGGGAGAGGATATAACCAGGCTCACTGGAGAGGAGCCTGGGGGTGTCACCCCAGTGCTGGGGGTGAAACCGACAGCCCAGCTCAAGTGCATCTACGCTAATGCACACAGCATGGGCAATAAATGGGAGGAGCTGGAAGCCATTGTGCAGCAGGATGGCTGTGATGTAGTCGCCATCACAGAAATGTGGTGGGATGTCTCTCATGACTGGAGTGCTGCAATGGATGGCTATAAGCTCTTCAGAAGGGACAGGCAAGGAAGGAGAGGCGGTGGGGTGGCTCTGTATGTTGGGGAGTGTTTTGATTGTACAGAGCTTGACACTTGTGGTGAGGCCGAGTGCTTATGGGTGAGGGTGAGGGGGAAGGCCAACAAGAAAGATATCCTGTTGGGAGTCTGTTACAGACCACCCGACCAGGATGAGTATTCTACAAGTGGCTGGCAGAAGTCTCTCAGTCGCGAGCTCTTGTTCTCATGGGGGACTTCAACTTGCCAGACATCTGCTGGAAATACAACACAGCAGAAAGGAAACAGTCCAGAAGGTTCCTGCAGTGTGTGGAAGATAACTTCCTGACACAGCTGGTGAGTGAGCCTACCAGGGGAGGTGCCCTGCTTGACCTCCTGTTCACTAACAGAGAAGGACTGGTGGGAGAGGTGGTGGTCGGAGGTCATCTTGTCTTAGTGATCATGAAATGGTAGAGTTTTCGATCTTTGGTGAGATAAGGAAGGGGGTCAGCAACACCTCCACCATGGATTTCCAGAGGGCAGACTTTGACCTGCTCAGAATGCTGGTTGGGAGGGTCCCTTGGAAGATAGTCCTGAAGGGCAAAGGGGTCCAGGAAGGCTGGGTATTTTTCAAGGAAGAAGTCTTAAAGGCACAGGAGCAGGCTGTCCCCATGTGCCGTAAGACAAATCGGTGGGGAAGACGACCGGCCTGGCTGGACAGAGGTCTACTCCTGCGACTAAGGGAAAAAAGGAGAGCTTACCAGCTCTGGAAGAAGGGGCAGGCAACCCAAGAAGAGTACAGGGATCTTGTCAGGTCATGCAGAGAGGAAATTAGAAAGGCAAAAGCCCAGCTGGAATTTAACCTGGCCACTGTTGTAAGGGTTAATAATAAGAAAAGTTTTTATAAATATGTTAACAGCAAAAAGAGAGCCAGGGAGAACCTCCATCCTCTAGTGGATGCGAGGGGAAACATTGCCACTAAAGACGAGGAAAAGGCTGAGATACTCAACGCCTTCTTTGCCTCAGTCTTTAATGGCCCGATGAGTTATCCCCAGGGTACCCAGCCTCCTGAGCTGGAAGATGGGGACAGTGAGTGGAATAAACCCCCCATAATCCAGGAGGAAGCAGTCTTTGACCTGCTATGCCACCTGGACATGCACAAGTCTATGGGGCTGGATGGGATCCACCCAAGAGTGCTGAAGGAGCTGGCAGAGGAGCTTGCCAAGGCACTCTCTATCATTTATCAGCAGTCCTGGATAACAGGGGAGGTCCCAGATGACTGGAAGTTGGCAAACGTGACGCCTATCTTCAAGAAGGGCCGGAAGGAGGATCCGGGGAACTACAGACCTGTCAGCCTGACCTCAGTACCGGGGAAGATTATGGAGAGGTTCATCCTGAGTGTGCTCACCAGGCACATGGAGGACAATCAGGGGATCAGGCCCAGTCAGTATGGGTTCATAAAGGCAGGTCTTGCCTAACCAACCTGATTTCCTTCTACGACCAGGTGACCCACCTGGTAGATGATGGAAAGGCTGTGGATGTTGTATACCTGGACTTCAGCAAAGCCTTCGACACAGTCTCCCATAGCATTCTCCTGGAGAAGCTGGCAGTTCATGGCCTAGATGGGTGTACTCTTCACTGGGTTAAAAACTGGCTGGATGGCCGAGCCCAGAGAGTCGTGGTGAATGGAGCTAAATCCAGTTGGTGGCCGGGCACAAGCGGTGTCCCCCAGGGCTCAGTTCTAGGGCCGGATTTGTTTAATATCTTTATCAACGACCTGGACGAGGGGATTGAGTGCTCCCTCAGTAAGTTTGCAGATGACACCAAACTGGGTGGGAGTATTGATCTACTCAAGGGGAGGAGGGCTCTGCAGAGGGACCTGGACAGGCTGGATCCATGGGCCGAGGTATGAGGTTCAACAAGGCCAAGTGCCGGGTCCTGCACTTTGGGCAGAACAACCCCACGCAGCGCTACAGGCTTGGGGAAGAGTGGCTGGAAAGCTGCCTGGTGGAAAAAGACCTGGGGGTACTGGTTGACAGGCGGATGAATATGAGCCAGCAGTGTGCTCAGGTGGCCAAGAGGGCCAACAGCATCCTGGCTTGTATCAGGAATAGTGTGGCCAGCAGGAGCAGGGAAGTGATCGTGCTCCTGTCCTGGGCACTGATGAGACCGCACCTTGAATACTGTGTTCAGTTTTGGGCTTCTCACTACAAGAAGGATGTTGCATTGCTGGAACATGTCCAGAGGAGAGCCACAAAGCTGGGGAGGGGTCTGGAACACAAGTCTTACGAGGAGCGGCTGAGGGAATGAGGGTTGTTTAGTCTGGAGCAGAGGAGGCTGAGGGGAGACCTGATCACCCTCTACAACTGCCTGACAGGAGGGGGTAGCAAGGTGGGGGTCGGCCTCTTCTCCCTGGTAACAGACGATAGGACGAGGGGCAATGGTTTGAAGCTGTGGCAGGGCAGGCTTAGGTTGGACATTAGGCAAAACTTCTTCATCGAGAGGGTTGTCAGGCTCTGGAATGGGCTGCCCAGGGAGGTGGTCGAGTCCTCATCCCTGGAGGTATTTAAAAGAAGGATGGATGAGGTGCTGAGGGACAGGGTTTAGTGGTGGGATGGCATTGCTAGGTTAATGGTTGGACTTGATGATCTTAAAGGTCTTTTCCAACCCAGGTGATTCTATGATTCTATGAAGTAAAGAGTTGTCTGCGGAGACAATTAGACTGCTAAAAGACAGGCAAACTTGTAACTGCCTGATGTCAAAGCAGCAACTGGCTGGGTGACAGGAATGTGAATGAAGAAAGAGTAAGGGGAGGAGAAAATTGGAGGACAATGGAAAGGCCTTTGCCTAGGCAGTCTGCATGGGAAAAGGTGACCTTCTTGTACAGAGACAGGTGAAAATGTATGAAAGATTAGAGAAAAAAATGCACTATAAAACAGGCAGAATAGCGGTTTTGCAGTTACACTGGAAGATTGATATTTCTTTGGAATATCCCTCTTGAAAGGTCACGAGATTTGTAGAGGTCTCTTGTGAGCGAGGACAATCCAATGGTGTACCCATCTTTGAACGAGGCTAAAAGCGCAACCCAGGGAACCCCAGGCTGTACAAGCTCACTCTGGTGACATGTGTGCCTTGGCATGAGTGCTCTTGGGTGACATTTCTGGGCACCTAAAGAAGAAGAATGTGTCCCAGTGCAGTCAGCATGGGTTATCCAAGGGTAAATCATGCCTCACCAACCTGATTGCCTTCATGAAGAAGTCACTGCTTTTCTGCACCCTGGAAGAAGAGTGGATGTCATTGCCCTCCACTTCAGCAAGACTTTGGGCATGGTCTCCCTCGATACCCTTGTGCCCACATTAGGCCATGACCATCTGGATGGGGAGACAAAGAGCAGCGTAAAACACCAGTGGGATGATGAGGCTGAGACAGTAGCGCTGAAGGGGTCATCCCCTCCCTGGAGGCCAGTGGGAGCATTGTGGGGCAGCGCAGGGGACTCTCCTGGGCAGTTGAACACCTCTATCCATGACCCAGAGGAGGAACCTGCCACCACATTTGTCGCTGGCACTAAATTGGGAGGAGCATTCCTGTGCCCTAGGGCTGCCCTTCCGGGGATGCCTGACCAGCAGAAGGCCTGTCCTGTCAGGAACATGATGAGACAGAAGCAAGACAAAGGCCAGGTCCTGTGCCTGGGATAGCCTAACCCCCTGCAGTGGCAGGGCCTGGGGACTGCCTGGCTGGGGAGTGGCTCTGCAGAAAAGGCCCTGGTGGTGCTGGGGGACAGAAGGCAAAATCCGATCCATCAGCGCGACTTGGTAGCAAAGACAGGCAGAATTGTCTGGGAGTCCTCCTGCACGGGAGGAGGGAGTGAGCGCCTATGGTGTTTCTGGGCCATTGGCCAGAGACAACCACCACAGCAAGGAAGATGTTGATAACTGGCAGTGATTTCAGTAGGAGGAGAGTCACCGAGATGCACAGGGGCTGGAGCACTTGACTGAGTGGAGAAACTGCAGGGAAGGGCCTTGTTTAGCCTGGAGAAGGGAAGGCCTTGGGAACCTCCTGGTGACCTCCCAGTCCCTAGGGAGAGATTTTCAGGAAGGTGAAACCAGTCTGGTCACCATATTGCAGGGCAGGATGCTAATAGACAGTAGTCAGAGGTTGGAATAAGGGAGTTTCTGGCCAGCGGTAAGGAAATGACATCTCTGCAGAGCATGGGGTGCTTTAGGCTGTAAACAGAATGTAAACAAATAATCTGTCTTGGGATCTCAGTCAAGGGAGATTTTTGATAGTTGTCACGGCAAAGCCACGAGGACCTGATCGTGCTGGAGCTGCCTGAGAATGAGCATGGCTGAGACCAACTGCGGCAAGAACCGTGGGACTTGGCGTGTATTGCCTGTCAGTAGGAAACTGGTTGCCTTTTTATTAATGATGGCAGTGGAGTTGGGTATCAGTGAGCCCCAAAGGAGGACAGGGGTGATAATTGCAGGTAAGGTCCCTCCTCAGGGCTGGGGTGTCTGGCCAGAGATAGAAATGCCTGCTGTGTGGGATTGATCTGGGACAATTTTGGTGGGGAAGCTTCCCCGGGGTGTCCAGGGACATGGCACAGACCAAACTCTTCTGCCCCTTTGATGCCTTGCATCCTGCACCGTGTCACCTGGCTCTGCACCGTGAGTGCTGGCTGCCCCTATGCTGCACACTCACACAGCTCAGCTCTACACGGGCGTTTTTCTCTCTCCGGGCTCTTTCCAGCCCAGCCCAGCCCCTCCCCAGCTCTCCCCACCTCCCCTGCCCTCTCCCCTGCCCAGGCCAGCAGAGTAGCCCAGTCTGGGCTGGCTCTGTGGCACTGCCCACTGCAGGGAGCTGCAGAGCTCTGGGCACCCATCCCACAGCCCCAAACCCTCTGAAGGGCACAGCAGCTGCTGGGCAGCAGAAAGGGGAGTTCAGGCTCCCCATCAGCCCCAGCACTGGTGCTGGCTCCAAGGGCATGAGCAAACAGAGGCTACTCATTCCATGGCTCTCCTGAATTTTTTAGGAGATTCCCAACCCTGACTGCATTTGCCCCCTCTTCAGATCCTACCAGCCCCACTGCCCATGACAGCACCAGGGTCCTGGCCCTGGGGGTCCTCAGGGAGCTCCTGCATCTCTCCAGTCTCCCCTCCCTCTACCTGCTGAGTCCCCACTGACTCCCATTGCGCTGCAGAGTCCTTGTTCATGCATACCTTGATGAAGTGTTTTCCTTTTAGGGGACTTCATGTTTGAGGGTGTTTCACCTTCTGAGTCTCCATTCCTTCAAACCCCAGGGCATGTGATAAGTCCCCATCCTATTTTCACCCCGTTCAAATTCATTTCAGGAGAGGCCTATCATAAAGGATGCATCCTGAGGAGATAGCATGAATCTTACCCTGCCTTTCGACACTAAGAAAATCCTTTAAATCTGTAATTTTTGGTCAAATGGAACCCAAAGTTACCATGAGCTTAACCCCAAAAACACTAAGATAAAAAAAGAACAAGAGAAACTTTAGAAGTCCAATTCCTTGGGCATTTTCTTAAAAGCAACATTGGATGAAGAGCCCAGCCTTCAGGCACTATCCCCAGGAAACCCTCTTTTATTGAAGAGCTGCTACCTGACAGGCAAAATGTGACACAGTGTTCTGCAAGTGTCAGACACAACAATATCAAACCTCAACAGAAGAAGTATGAACACAGAAAATGATATCTATGTAGAATTATCACAAGGGAAAAAAACAGACTTGTGGCATACGATAATGTCCGGAAATGTGAAGAGGAGAAGCAGCAGGCTATTGTCAGTGCACACATTGGATCAGTTTCCAGAGGGCATCCTTGAGCTCCTGGTTCCTCATGCTGTAGATGAGGGGGTTCACTGCTGGAGTCACCAGTGAGTACAGCACGGCCACCATCCGATCCAGGGAAGGAGAAGAAATGGAGGGGGGCTTCAGGTGGTCAAACACTGCAGTGCTGAGAAACAGGGAGACCACGGCCAGGTGAGGGAGGCACGTGGAAAAGGCTTTGTGCCGTCCCTGCTGAGAGGGGATCCTCAGCACAGCCCTGAAGATCTGCATATAGGACACCACAATGAAAATAAAACAGCCAAATGCAATAGAGACACCAACCACAAGAAGCCCAACCTCCCTGAGGTAGGCATTTGAGCAGGAGAGCTTGAGGATCTGGGGGACTTCACAGAAGAACTGGTCCACAGCATTGCCCTTGCAGAGGGGGAGTGAAAATGTATTGGCTGTGTGCAGGAGAGAGTTGAGAAAGCCACTGCCCCAGGCAGCTGCTGCCATGTGGACACAAGCTCTGCTGCCCAGGAGGGTCCCGTAGTGCAGGGGTTTGCAGATGGCAACGTAGCGGTCATAGGCCATGACAGTGAGAAGATACATTTCTGCTGACATCAAAAAGAAAAACATAAAGACTTGAGCAGCACATCCCCAGTAGGAAATGGCCATGGTGTTCCAGAGGGAATTGGCCATGGATTTGGGGACAGTGTTTGAGATGGATCCCAGGTCAAGCAAGGAGAGGTTGAGGAGGAAGAAGTACATGGGGGTGTGGAGGCGGTGGTCGCAGGCTATGGCGGTGATGATGAGGCCGTTGCCCAGGAGGGCAGCCAGGTAGATGCCCAGGAAGAGCCAGAAGTGCAAGAGCTGCAGCTCCCGTGTGTCTGCGAATGCCAGGAGGAGGAAGTGGGTGATGGAGCTGGTGTTGGACATCTTGTTCTGCAGGCATTGAGATCTGTTCAAGGAGGTAAAGGAAATGAGAAGTTAGGAGAGACTTCTTTTAGAAAAATGTATTCAATTTCTTATAGAAACCCCCCAAAATGGCTTTGCTATTTCAGGAGAGCCATTGGTGAGCTCTGATTGATGCTGGCTGAGGGTGACCCAGGGAGCAGGACGCTCTGCTCTGAGCTCTGCAGGAGGCTGTCCAGCCCTACAGAAATAGATAAAGAGGTGATGGCAGTTCTCTACTGCAGAGCAGAGCTGTGGGGATTTTGCTTTGTGTCTTCTCTTCCAGTTGTCCCACCACAGCTGAGGAGTGGTCCCCATGCAGAAATCTCCAGCATTTCTGCTGCACTGCCGGGGAAATCTTGTGGGTCCTGAGAGGCAAAGGGACTGTCCCCAAGTGCAGAGGGAGGACACCGCTCTGTCCATCAGCCCTGGGCTCAGCTGCCCTGTGCTGGCAGCTCCTTCAGATCCAGGAACATTTCACTCGGGGGTTCCCCTGAAAAGAAACAGGGCACTGCTGGGAGCAGAGGAATCCAGTTCCCAAGTGCAGATCTCCAGACCCCTCAGCCCCTCGTACCTGAGGAGGATCTCAGCTCTGCCCTCCCAACCAGGGACACCCAGGGCTCATGGCAGCTGCCCACCTACAGCCACCCAGCAGCATTTCTGTGGCCTCAGCACCCAGGGGTCTTCTCCAGGGGGCTCCTGCAAAACATAGAGATGTTATGGGAGAGCTTTGCCCTGCTGGAGGGCAGCCTGCAGCCCAGCAGGACCTCCCAAGGAAAGAGTCCCATCTCCTCCCTTTGTTACCTCCTGAAGAGAGGCTGAGATCCCTGCCAGCCGCACACACTGCAGTACCCAGAGCCCCAAAGGGTCACAGGGGGCGAGTGGGATGCTTTTCCTCCATGGACAGACGTGCATGGCAGTGCACACAGCGTTGGTGTCTGAGCTGCACTTGAATCCTCAGCCCCCCACCCAGGGAGTGTCACAGTAAGAGCAAGGGCAGCAGGGAGAAGAGGAGAAGATGCCCAAGGACCCTGTCCCAAGGGAGGCAGGAGAGGGAGACCCAGTCAGGCACAAGAGTTTGTCTCCTCTTTGGTGGTCAGGCTGCTGGGAAGGCAACTCATGGCCAAGTCCCCATGACTCTGAGGGCAGAGGCTCTGCTGTGTGAGTGAGGAGACCAGGGGGTGGCTCCAGGGAAAGCTTCTGCACTGCAGGGGATGGCAGGGAGATGCCTGAATCCCTCCTCCCACGGCATTTCTGGCAGCAGTTCTCTCTTTCTTCCTGCCCATGGCTCTGCTGCCTGGAGCTCTTATGGCAAGGACCTGTTTCCCTGTCCCCACCTCTCCTCCCTCTGCACGCTCACAGTCCCCATCCCTCCTGCTGTGTGCTCAGCTCTGCCCTGCAGACGCCTCCTGGCAGCAGGGCGCTGCCCAGGGACATCTCCGTGTGTGCAGGGGGGAAGGAGCAGCTCAGACAAGTGCTAACGAGACCTGGGGTCTCATTGCCTGCTCCAGAGCAGAGAAACAAATTCCAATCTCCCACTGCCCACCCAGCCAACCCAGACGAGAAAACTCAAAGCGCAGATTTGTACCCTTTCAGGGAATGCCCTACCTTGACATCCTTCTTTAAAATTACTAGTCTGCAAACGTCCTCTGGGTGGTGTAAAAGTCTGAGCAGCTCTGACTCATGCTGCACCCTCTGGAGAGCAGGAGGGTACTGCCCTGACAATGGTCACTGCTTCCACCCACAGCTGCTGCCCACAGATGCTTCCACCCACAAATTCTTCTACCCACTGCGTCATGGGGAGATCCTTGTGCAGGCTACATGCTGACCCTGGAAGGTGGCAGAGTCCCTCTCCTGGTTCACTGTCCCCTGGGGTGTAGGGACCCTGCTTCAAAGGACAGCCCCGGTTAATCCTGGCTGTACACCCGGGTGCAAACACTGGAGTGGTCTCTGGGAGAAGGCAGCCATCATGCCCTGTCCTTCTGTCACTGCAGCAGTGTCCCTACTCTGCAGCACGTCCTCCTCCTCTAACATGGGGAAACTGTGAGAGTCCTCCTGAAAGACCATACCTGCTGTGGGGTGTATCAGCTTTTGGATATCCCTCCCAGAACACTAGCTA
>JADKXX010024078.1:0-11228 GCA_017310255.1 Butorides virescens | reverse complement strand
CGTGTCCCTGTCCCGCAGGGGTGGCTCGTGGGCAGCCCACCCACATGTCCCTGTCTCGCAGGGGTGACTCGTGGGTACCGTGACAGCATGTCCCCATCTCGCAGAGGTGACTCGAGGGGGATGTGACAGCCCGCCCCCCTTGGTGGGGAGTGGCTCGTGGGCAGTGTCCCAGCACACCCCCACCCATGACGGTGGCGGGGCCGGGGGGCTGACCCCAGCTGCCTGCCGGCCCTGCAGGGTGGATCCAGACTGCATCAGCCCTGACATGAAGAACTCCATCCATGTGGGCGACCGCATACTGGAGATCAACGGCACCCCCATCGGCCACGTCCCCCTGGATGAGGTACGCTTCCCCCAGGGGGCCCCCCCAAACCGGCACCGCACCCCAACCCCCCCAAACCACCCCTACCACCCTTTTCTGCCCCCAGATCGACCTGTTGATCCAGGAGACCAGCCGCCTGCTCCAGCTGACCATCGAGCACGACCCCCACGAGCCCCTTGCCCGCGAGTCAGGCCTTGCCTGCAGCCCCCTGCCCGCCCCGTGCAGCCCCCTGTGCTCCCCAGCCCCCCCGCCCTGCGGGGAGCCCAGCACCATGCGCCAGCGGATTGTCACGTAAGGCCACCACCTCGCCTGCCTCTCCCCTTGGGGACTCTCCTTGGGGTTGACCGTCTGTCCGTCCATCCCGCAGGAGGAGCTGCAGCACGGACAAGTCGCCGGGCTCCAGCTCGGTGGGCTCGCCCGCATCCCAGCGCAAGGACATCGGTCGCTCCGAGTCGTTGCGCGTCGTCTCCCGCACCCATCGCATCTTCCGCCCCTCCGATCTGATCCACGGCGAGGTGTTGGGCAAGGGCTGCTTCGGCCAGGCCATCAAGGTGGGGCTGAGCGGCCGCAAGTGTCACGAGCATGAGGGTCTCAGCTCCCCAGGATGGAGCAGGGGGTATCGTCTCCCCCGAGGTGGGGAGGTTGCGGGGAGCCGGCGGCTCAGCCCCTGCGCTCCCTGCCAGGTGACACATCGGGAGACGGGCGAGGTGATGGTCATGAAGGAGCTGATCCGCTTTGATGAGGAGACGCAGAGGACTTTCCTCAAAGAGGTGAGCGTCCCTTTTCTTTAATCCCCCTGGTTTGTGGGGGACAGGACACAATGGATGGGGCTGTCCCATCCTGTCCCCCACCCTGACGTGGGATGCTGGGCAGGACACCTGGAGCGGGGGTCCCAGGCACCCTGGGGTGCAGGCAGCCCTGCCTGTTTAATGGAGAAGGTGCGAGCAGCGGGTCTGTCTGGGTGGGTGCTGAGTGCTGCAGGGTGTCACAGGCACGGGGGGGTCCTGCAGGTGAAGGTGATGCGCTGCCTGGAGCACCCCAACGTGCTGAAGTTCATCGGGGTGCTGTACAAGGAGAAGAGGCTCAACTTCATCACGGAGTACATCAAGGGGGGCACCTTGAGGGGCCTCATCAAAAGCATGGTGAGCACTGGGGGGGCAGGTGGGCCCCCACCGCCCCGCAGCCCTGGTGGGGCTGGGGGACCCCTCACCTCTCTCCTTTTCTCTGGCAAATCCATCTTCCTGCCCCCAGGACAGCCACTACCCCTGGAGCCAGCGGGTCAGCTTTGCCAAGGACATCGCCGCTGGCATGGTGGGTGCCACCGGGGGATGGGTGGGTGGGATGGGTGCTGGTGGGTGGGGGACCGTGGGGTGGGGGTGCCCCCTGCTCTTAGCCCATCCTTCCCCTAGGCCTACCTCCACTCCATGAACATCATCCACCGTGACCTCAACTCTCACAACTGCCTCGTGCGGGAGGTGAGTCCCACCTCAGTGGTGTCCTCCCCTGGCCTGGGTGGGGGTCTCAGCCCCCTACATGGCTCCCCCCCATGCCTCACCCCTCTCCATCCATCCAGAACAAGAGCGTGGTGGTGGCTGATTTTGGGCTGGCGCGGCTGATGGTGGACGAGAAGAACCAGCCCGAACATCTCAAGAACCTGAAGAAACCTGACCGCAAGAAGCGGTACACGGTGGTGGGGAACCCATACTGGATGGCCCCCGAGATGATCAATGGTGAGGCTGGCCAGGGTGCCAGGAGGGGGGACATGGTCAGCCAGGGCTCTGTCCCCAAGCAGGGGACGCTTGGTGGGGCAGGGACAGCACGTGTGTCATGGCCTGACCCGTCTCTCCCCACAGGGAGGAGCTACGATGAGAAGGTGGACATCTTCTCCTTCGGCATCGTCCTGTGCGAGGTGAGTACCATTGGGGTTGGAGTGTCTCTTCCTGTTGGGGTTGGGGTTGAGTTTCCCTATGGGGCTGGGGTCTCTCTCCCACCTTGGGGCTGAGTTTTCCCCTTGGGGTTGGGGTCCTCACTGCATTTGGGGTCTCCCCATGGGGTCAGGGTCTCCCCTTGGGGCTGAGCATGCTCCTCCCTCACACTCTTCCTCCAGATCATCGGCCGGGTGAGCGCTGACCCCGACTACCTGCCCCGCACCACCGACTTTGGCCTCAACGTCAGGGGCTTCCTGGACCGCTACTGCCCCCCCGCCTGCCCCCCCAGCTTCTTCCCCATCGCCGTCTGCTGCTGTGACCTGGGCCCCGAGAAGGGGGGGGTGGTTGGGACCCCCCCCCGGGGGGACCCCTGGGGCTGGTGGGGGGGGGGACAGGACTGGCGGAGCTGCCACGTGTCCCCCCTTCTTGCTCAGGCCGTCCTTCAGCAAGCTGGAGCAGTGGCTGGAGACCCTCCGCATGCACCTGGAGATCCGCCTGCCGCTCAGCTCCCAGCTGGAGCAGCTGGACCGAGCCTTCGGGGAGACGCACCGGCGGGGCGAGGGCGGGCTGCCCGCACCCCCCCGATAGAGCCCCCCCCCCCACCCCCCCCCCCCCTGAGCCCGGGGGAGAAGGAGCTGCACCCACCGCCAGCATCTCCTCCAGCTGCCACCCCCCCCGGGGCTGGATCCCTGGGGCTGCCTGGATGAGCCCCCCCACCCCATCTCCTCCGCACCCTCCCTGGGAGCTGGCTCTCCCCGGGCTGCACGACCCCTGTGCATCCCCCCCCCCAATGCCGTAACTCTTACCCCCAGGACAAGCCCCGCCCGCCCCACCACGGGGACCCTCCCCCTGTCCCCCCCCCGCCCCCGCTCGCTTCGCCTTTGCACGCCCAGGGGCTGCGCAGCCGCTGCACCCCCACGAGCCCATGGGCTCCCCCGTACAGAGCCGCAGCCTCGCGGCGGTGCCTTGGCTTTCCGTGAACTTGCACTGCGACACAGGAGGGACCCCTCGCTTCCTTTGGGGGGCGTACACTGCCCCCAGCTCCCCCAGGGGAGCGCAGGTCCTGGGGCAGCCTCGTAGCAATGCCCTCATCCTCGGCCGGCCCCTCTCACGCTGCTCCTGCTGGCACCCCGGGCTCAGGGGGCTGCCGGCACCCCCAGCCGAGCGAGGAGTCCATGGGCGGGGGGGAATGCCCCTGTGGCGTGGGGACAGGCATGTAGCGATCCCTGCCACCCCTACGTCCCTGCTGCCCGTGCTAATCCGTGACCGCCCATCCCTGGGGACAGTGCCGGGTGGCCCAGAGGGATGCGGGGATGCGGCTCGTCTTGGTCCCCTTGACTTGGGGTGGTTGGGGGGGGTTGCGCCACGCGGTGCTTTTCATGCTCTTTATTCAGGTTCATTTTTCTGTAAGATATTTAAAGAGAAGAGTTTGTATTATTTTTTCATACGACGTAGCGTTTGCCATTTGTCACTGCCTCGGTTCTGCTTTCCTGAAGGGATGAAACTGTGAAGCCTCTCCGCGCACTTTTGCCCGGGAAGTCCAAGGCGACGTCCTCTCCGGAGGCGGGAAGGGAGCTCAAACTGTGATGTACCCCGAGCCGTGAGTCAATAAATCCTTCCCTGCTCGCTGCCCGGCCTGCTTGGGAATCGCTCGCCTCCCCTGGGGGGGCTGGGAGCTCTTGGGGAACCTGAGGCAGGAGGGGCTGGACTCTCTGCTCGGGGCGGTGTGGTGGTACCAGGCTCGGTGGCATCCCCAGGCTCAGTCACCCCCGTGGTGGCAGTGCTGTTGTCCCTCTTCGTGCTGTTTCCACCCCATCGTGGGTCCCCCCCCAGCCCTGGGGCTGATGTCTGGCTGGGCCCCCAGGAGCCGCAAGCCTCGTGTCCCCTCCCTGCCTGGCCGTGCTCCCTGTCACCCCATGTGATGGCAGAGCCCGTGGTGGTGACGGGCAGGTTATGGAGCTGCATGACCATGGGCGCCGTGGAGCAGCTTCACCTTCGATGTAAAACAAGCCCCAGGGGACAGTGAGGTGGCCAGTAACCCACGCACTGATGGCCCATGGCTCTCCCATGGTGTCCCTCTGTCCTCGTCACCTTCCTAAGCCAAATTAAGGTCCCCAAGGTGGGGGATCTCTGTCCTCAGAGGAGTTTGAGCTTTGGCTAAAGAAAACCTGGACCCCAAGGAGCTCATGGGGGGGTGACAGTGAAGGAATGAGGGGATGTCCCTGAGGATGTCCCCAGGGATGCTGCAGCTTGGCAAGGAGGAGACAGGCCAGGCCAAAGAGGTCCCGGGATCCAGGCTGGACCCCCGCATCAGGAAAACCTCATGGTTTATTGCCCCAGGGATGCTCAGCCTCAGGGCAGGAGGGACCGGGAGGGCTGGGGCGGTGACAGCAGCTCAGTCCCCCCCTGGGGTGGCCCGTCTGCCTGACTGCCTGTCCCACCTCACCTCGGTGAAGGGACAGGGGCAAACACCCTGCCAGCGTCATGGTGCCGTCACGGCGCCCTTGGTGACATCGCACCGCGCTGGTTCTTTGCTCCGGGAGCAGGACACCATTGCTCTCCGGGAACATCGGGGCGGCAGGGGACCCGCTGGGGCCATCACCCCTGGGAAACACCATGGTCCCCAAACACCTGCTGCCACAGGGGAGCAGGACCCCAGGGGACCCCCAGCCTGGCAGTGGGAGCCCCCCATCCCCGGGGGACCCCCAGTCCCCCTGCAGCCCCTTGTCCAGCTGGGTGGAGCTGCAGAGCGGGATGTGCCTGGTGCAGCCGGTGCCATCGGGCCACTTGCTGGTGACCCTGCAGAAGACCCTGGGTGCCAGGCAGGGGGAGAGCAGGGGAAGAGCCGGCAGCCAGCCACGGCAGGGCCAAAGTGGTGGCAGCTCGGTCACGCCCATTGCCAGTGACTCATCCCAGACCAAGCCACCAGCTGCCAGCCCCCCCTCACCAGGCAGGGGGGTGGCCCTGGCACAGCCCCAGTGGCCCAATACCATGGCCGTCACCCACCCAAAGCCCCCCCATGGGTGTGTGCAGCGCCCTGTGCCCAAATCTCGCCATCGGCGTGTGCGGCACCCAGCCCCCCGCCGGCCCCCTGCCCAGCCGACAGCAGCCTGGGAGGGTTCCTCACCCATGCAGCCCCCCCCCAGTCCAGCCCGACACCGATGTGAGGGGCTCAGCATCCCCACTCCCGGTACCCAGCTGTACCTCCCGGCTGTCACCTCCCCAGAGGGACAAGGGCACCCAGACCGAGCCGCAGGCCACCGAGAGCTGCCCCCATGCCCCCTGTCCTCCCCAGGGTCCGGCTCCATCCCCATCCGAGGCGGTTCCCAGGGACATCCCCAGCAGGGCGCTGCCCACGCTTGACCCCAGCTCAGCATGGTGGCCCCTGCTGCAGGTGGGGAGCCAGGTGTCCCCATGTCCCACCTCCCCACTGGTGGGCCAGCAGCCAAGGGCCACTGAGGTGGTGGCCAAAGGCACTGGTGGCTCTGGCAAGGACATGGCCAAGCCGGTGCTGTGCAGCAGAGCCTCCCCCAACGTCCTCCAGCGTGAGGCCCAGACCGAGAGCTCCGGCCGCAATGATGGGGATGAGACATTGGCCACCGGGTTCATCACCTTCTTCTTGGGTAAGTTTGGGTGACTGAGTGGGAGGGAGAGCGCGGCTTCCCCCTGCATCTCAGCGGGGTGGGCAATGGTGCTGGGGGAATCCCCCGGGGGGACAGCGGCTGCCTGAGGACAGGAGGAGACGGGCAGCAGGGTCCTCACGAGGCTTGAGGAGATGTGCAAGGGTCCAGTCGGGGCAGCCAGCTGCACAGGGATGTGGGGACAGGTCCCCATCCTTGGCCACAGGAAGGCCAGCAGTATGCCCAGGTGGCCAAGAGGGCCAAGGGCATCCTGGCTTGTATCAGGACTGGTGTGGCCAGCAGGAGCAGGGCAGTGACCGTGCCCCTGTCCTGGGCACTGGTGAGGCCGCCCCTCGAATGCTGGGGTCAGGGTTGGGCCCCCCACTCCTAGAAGGACCTGGAGGGGCTGGAGCATGTCCAGAGAAGGGCAAGGAAGCTGGGGAGGGGTCTGGAGCCCAAGGCTGCTGGGGAGCATCTGGGGGAGCTGGGGGTGTTCAGCCTGGAGCAGAGGAGGCTGAGGGGAGCCCTCATCGCTCCCTACAACTGCCTGACAGGAGGGGGGAGCCGGGGGGGTCTGGGTCTGTTCCCAGGGAACGGGCGATGGGACGAGGGGAAATGGCCTCAAGTTGTGCCAGGGCAGGTTTAGGTTGGACATTGGGAAAAATTCCTTCCCCGCAAGGGCTGTCAGGCACTGGAAGGGGCTGCCCAGGGCAGGGGTCGAGTCCCCACCCCTGGGGGTATTTAAAAGCCAGGCAGACGAGGTGCTTAGGGCCAGGGTTTGGGGGTGGGATGGCAGGGTTAGGGGAACAGTTGGGCTTGGTGTGCTTAAAGGGCTTTTCCAACCCAAACGATTCTGTGATTCTAAGGCTTGCCCACACTGGAGGGTTTTCTGGCAGCGAGCAGGAGGTGGCAGTGGGGACCTCTGGAGCCCTTCCCGCCAGCGTTTCTGTGGCTCTGCCCATCCCTGCTTTGAGCCACAGGCCGGACTCGAGATGTCCCCGGACATCTCCTGCCCTACACCCCTCTGAGCCACCATGCTATGCCTGGTACCTAGCTCTGCAAGGTCCCTGTCACTGCTGGCATTGTCCCCAGAGCAACCCTTTGTCCCCTGGGCACAGCCTCCATCCTCCCAGCTCAGGACTGGGGACTTGGTAGGGTCCAGGAGCAGCCTGAGCCCTCTTTCTGTGCTTTGGGCAGAGGGGTGTCACTGTCATAGCCCCATGTGTGTCCCCCAGCAGCTGGGGTTGGGACAGGAGCCACCTCCTTGGGTCACCCATGTCACTGGGTCACCAGGACCTGGTGGCTCCACAGGGTGAATCCAGACCCCAGAAACCCCTGTGGGGCCCCGAGGGCGATGCTGGCGGGTTGGTACCTGCCTGCCTCAGTTTCCCCTCTTGCTGGGGCATGGGTGCTGGATGTGGGGGTGGGAAGAAGGGGCCGCTGCTCCTGCGCCCTGTCCCTCCACAGATGGGGCTGACGAGAGGCATGCGGGCGTCCTCTGGTCCCTGAAAGGTGAGGCTCGCCCGGGGCAAAGCCGGGCAGGGGAATCCCGTGGGCTGTGCATTTCCCCCTCGCTTGCTGGTGGTTTTTGTAGGGTCTACGTAAACGTGGCATTTTTAAACACGGCACTGGGGATACGGCTCTCCCCTGCTTCCCTGCTGCCTTCTCTGATTGCCCACCCATCCCTGACCCGCTCTGCCAACATGTGGGTCCCATCCTGACCTGGCTGGTGGTCCTGGGGGGGGACGGCAGGACATGGGGGGAGACGGCCAGGGCTTAGTGGGGGGGACTGGAAAACGTCAGCTGCTTCTGATGGGAAAACTCGTTTCTCCTTGGTCCTGCTGCTGTCCTCCACTGGCTCCGGTGCAAACCCCTTCCCGGCTGCGGCTTCAGCGGAGGAGGTAAGCGAGGGGCTGGGGCTGCGGGATGGGAGCTGAGGGTGACACCGAGGAGCTCCTAATTCCCCAGTGCCACCAGGTCCCCAGGCCTGGCACCAGAGACGGGCAGCACTGGCTGGTGAATCCTTTGCAAAGGGTTTGCTGGGGCTGGTGACATGCGATGAGTTGTGGGAGGGCTCAGCCGGAGTGGGGAGGGGCAGGCAGGAGGCCTGAGTGGCCGGGGCTTGAGGTGGCACCTCCTGGGCTGGTGGGTTTGGATGGCTGTGACTGTCCCCACTGCTGTGCCACTGCCCATGGAGCTCACCCTGTGCCCCTCCAGGGGGCTGGTACTGGCTTGACGGGGGGACCACGGCCCCTGACAGCCCCCAGACCTCCCTACCCTGACTGGGCCTGGGGGGCCTGGAGCAAGGATGGGGAGACCCCGGTTCATGGGTCTGGGAGACCGTGGCATGTGGGTTTAGGATTTGGGGGACCCCAGAGGTGGCCACGTGGGCAACGTGGTCCTCTGGAGTGCCGCAAGCATGGGGGATGCTCAGGATGGCTGGAGCAGGTCTCAGGGGGGCACTGTGGGGTGCACAATGCAGCTCATCCTCTCTATGCTGGGAAAAAGGAGTTTATGCCCAGCTTGGAGGCTGTTTGGCTGCTTCAGAGACTGGAAAGCGCAGCCTCCCTGCCTGGCTGCCACCTCTGCCCATCCTTCGGGGTGGCTTTCGGGATGGACCCTTCGGGGCTTTGTCCCCTGGGACACTATTTGGAGCAGCTGTGAGGTGCTCTGCTCTGGCTGGCATTCCTTGGCCCAGCCTCTGTGCTGGGAAGGCCCCAAGACTGGACCCATTGCAATAGAAATGGCTAAAAATAGCGGTTCTCACGGTGGAGGCAGAAAAGCATCCCAACATGTGGCCTTTGAACCTCCCAGCAGCCAAGGACGGGTTTGACCCCCCAGCATCCCATGCCTCGCAGCCACCCTCTGGCCTCTGCAACCCCAAATCTTCCCCCACTGAGCCCCATCTTTGAAAGCCCCCCCGGTGCAACCAAAGCCACCAGGACCTGCCTTGACCCTGGGGCAATGCTGGGTGCAGGCAGCTCCTGGGTGTGGGCAGCAAGGAGGCAAGGGGTTAACCTCCCTGCGCCCGCCGGATGCAGCATCCTGGGCTGGGCTCTTTCCATCTTGTTTTGGTTTGGAGGAATAAAAGCTTTGGCAGCAGCGTAGCCACTTCCCAAAATAACTCAGCCTCCCTTGGTAATTATAGAGCTCTGGTCCCCAGTAGTGGCTCGTGGTGGCTTCTCGGCCCTGCCATCCCAGGCCAGGGACCTGATAATGCTGCTGCCAGCTGGGGCGAGGGAGACCGGGGTGCCTCGGGGACCTCAGGGACCTCTCGAGCAGCACTAGCCTCCGTTGGCGTCACTGTTACTCCCCTTGCGTCATCCCCCAGCCAAGAAAAATGCAGCCCCTTGCATCCACCCTCCTACTCCACAGCTGATCCCTTCAGCTTTTAATGCTCTATTTAAAGCCCCAGGCTGCAGCTCGCCGGCCTCACTGGGCTCCTGTAGCCAGGCCCTGGCAAGCCGGCGGCTGCTCTAGGCTGTGCCTGCTGGTGCAGCTGAGAACACCCAGCTCATCACAGCAGTGCCCGGCCTGCCCTCCCCCCCCCCCCCCCCGCACCCTGTGGGGCTCAGCGCTGCTCCTTGAAGGGCAGGGAGAGATGGGGCTGAGCTCCTGGAGCACCCGAGCCTGTAATCCCCGGTAATCTCAGCGGAAAGCGCTCGCTGTGGGGATTAGAGACGCAAACAGCCAACCTCACCTGCCTGGCCCTGCCTGCACCCCTGCCTGCAGCCCTTGGCCAGCAGCGGGTGAGGAAGGGCTGCCAGGAGAGTGGGCTCACTGCCCGACCACCCCAGATGGATGGGGTCCGGGTGGCTGCCGGGGCTCCCCCACACCGCAGGTTATTTATGGGAATAGAGAGAATGCGGAGCCATCTGGCTGCAGCCTGGCCTTTAACAGGGGGGAGGATGAGGCCCCTGGGTGATGGCAAGGTTGGGGACAAGGCTGAGGTGGTGCTTGTGGAGTCACCCAGCCTTGGTGGGAGTCTCGGTGCAGGGCTCGATGTGTTTTTTTCTGCTGGGAAACTGCTACCAGCTTTGTCTTATGGGTAGGGAAACTGAGGCAGGGAGGAGCTGCCCAGGAGAGGGATGCTCTTGGGGATGCACATGGCCTTACCACCCCCCACCCTGGCATGGGGGGTATTTCGGGGGGACGAGGACAGTCCCAGTGGGTGGCTGGGCTGGGAGGCTGGAAGTTGGGGATGGCTGAGCCTCTGCCAGCTGCTCGCCACGGGGAACAGCCACTGCCAGCCAAGCCACCCCGGCCCCTTTCATGGCCGGGAACACAAGCGCCCCACGCCGCCCCGGCCAGCTGTGCCAGTGTCCTCCCCTGCCCTCGGTGGGGACGGGGTACGGCCACGTGCCGCTGGCGCTCGCTGCCCTTGGGAGCACGGGGCTGGGGGCACCCCAGGAAGGGGCTGCAACCCCTGCTGTAGGATAGGGACGGGGTTGCTGTTTTCCCCTGCCCAGTTTCCAGCCCACCAGTGTGGGCAGGATTGCCTGGCATCAGTCCCGGGAAATGCTCCGGGAGGGGGAGACAGGCTGGGATTTTGCAGAGGGGGCAGTGGGAAAGACTGGGATCGAGTGCCGCATGGCCGGTGCAGTCCCCAGTCCCTGGTACCCAACACATGGTGCCCGATGTGTGGTGCCAGCGGCTTCATCTGGTGCTCAGTACCTGGTGCGTGGTTCCCAGTACCCAATACCTGCTAACTGGTTCCCAGTGCCTCCTGCCCAGTGCCCGGTACTGGTGCCGGGGCTGTTCCCTCTCGCCTGTACCAGTGCCCGGTGCTGGGGTCTTGTACCCACCGGCTGCCGCCTGTGCCAGGACCCCGCGCCTGGTGCATGGTGCCCGGTACTTGGTACTGGTGCCGTGTGCCTGGTACCCAGTGCTGGTGCCCAGTACCTGGTGCAGGTGCCCTGTTCCCAGTACCCAGTGTCTCATACCCCGTGTCTGGCACTGGTGACCCGGTGCCGATGCTGGAGCGCCCTGCCCAGTGCTGCTGCCTTGTACCCCTGCCCCGTGCCCGGTGTGCGGTGCGGGTGCCTGGTGCATGATGCTGGTGCCGGTGCCGGTGCATGACGGGTGATGCCGGTGCCGATGCCAGTGCCGGGTGCTGATGCCGGTGCCCGGTGCTGATGCCGGTGCCCGGTGCCGAGTGGCCGCCCCCGCCCCGCCCCGGGCCGCCCCCGCCCCCGCCCCCGCCGGCTGCCGTCCCCGCTAATCCCGGCGGCGGGGCCCGGCCGTTGCCGCTCGGCAGCCGCCGCTCCCGGACGGCGCCCGGCGCCGCAGCCATGGTAAGGCCGGCGCCGGGGACAGGGCCCGGGCCGGATCCCCGGGCCCCGTGCTGACGGCAGCCGG
>JADKXX010024069.1:0-26509 GCA_017310255.1 Butorides virescens | reverse complement strand
AGTTGGCTTCACAAAGGTCCTTTTGTTAACCCTTTAGCCTCCCTTCAGGTGTGTCATCCTGTGACTTCCATAATGGTCTAATTTATTTCTTACTTTTTAATAACCCCTCCCAAATGCCTTTAACTCCAATTGATATTTGATCTAGAACTATTGCTAGTATAATTTCACCAAAGTACTATCCTGGAGCTTTGAGGCCAACATCTGTCAAAAACAATCATGGAATACCATTCTTTTTTGCTACTGACTCTTGTACAACAAAAAGCATAATTGCATTTGTTTCTTGAAGTGAACTGTATATCAGACTTATTGCATCCATTCTACTTTTCTCTGCTGAAGCTTTGTAAATAGACATATTATAACTAACTACCAAATGCTTTTGACCAGGCAATTTTAAGAGACAAGACTTTTTGCATGCTGGCTTTTCAGTGTTGCTCACTGCTGGGAGATGCAGCTGAAAACTCTGTTTAGAAGTTCACCAATTATTCATATTTTTTACCATTTTCATTGAAGCTGGAGGCTTCATTCTACCCGTAGTAACACAGCTGTTTTATCTCAGCCTCTGCTGAACCTTTTTAACTGTATTTGTTGGTTTCTGGTGGGCTAATGGTATGTCTAGTTGTATCCTGAAAAATAGTATTCACTCGAAATAGGCTTGTCCAAAGGAACATGGTACTTGTTCTTCATTGCTAATTGGACAGAGTTCATGTTGCTGTAATTGGGGTTTCACCCAAAGGCTACTAATGCTAAAGGGGACTATTGATTATAGATTTCAGTGATCTTTTGACCAAGAGTTCTATCTTTTTGTCACATATTTGCAACCTGTATTATTGTCAAACACTTAAATTAGAACAACACCTTCTCAACAGCTTCTAGAAGTTCAAAGGCAGCAAAAGAGGTTGAGAGGAAATAAGGCAAAAAAAGACATTGTGTCTTCTATGTGCACGGGGGTTGCAAACAGCAGCTGCCATTCATAGTGACAGGCAGCTGCAATCTTTCCACATTTTATGCTAGTTACACATGTCTATCTCTTCCAGGTTATTATGTTTAATTAGATCAGATTTTATTACTCATTAGATATGCACAAAATTCAGAATTTCTATCCTGTGAGAAATTCCCATATTTCAATGTAGATTTTTGCACCAAACTGATGTGAAATGATCATATCACTCAGAGATGGGGTGCCAGGCTTGTGATGAGTCCTTGGAAGTCAGCCATAGTAGTATGCCCAAACCTATGTCTAATGCTAAAATACGGAGTGGAGTCTGGTTATTGTGCTAGTATCAGTCTTCAACACTTATTAGCTATGTGAGCTAGGAAGGAACATTTTGCTCCCTATGAACCGGAGTTTAACTTCTGAGTTTGTTTATTCTTTTACCCCAATCTGAAGCCCTATAGTCTGATTGCGTCTGTGACAGAAAGCAGAGTAAGATGGTGTTCTTAGGGAACACCAGTCGTCCAGTGACTGTTTGTTTGCTGTCCTACTAACTTAAAACAATTACTAATTTGGGGTCAGAAAGGGTCCTTTTGCCCTCTTCGGTAGTGTGAAGGACAGGCCACTTCCTGAGACTCTGGGACTTGTAATAACACCATGCTTTTTGAGCAGGGGTCAAGGCCGCTGGCAAGATTTCAGTTCCTTGTAACCCTTTCCTCTGGTGTACAATGGCTGTGGCTTTTGAAGACGATGTTTGATGGATTTCCAAGTTCTCTGGTTTCCTGGAGGGACTGGATGAACCAAGGATCCTGACAAATGTGCTTCGTGATAAACTAAAGCTTAAAAGTCACCTCTAATAGACATGGACCGACAGCCCAAGAAATGGAGGGCATGAAGTCATTTCTTCCTGGCTGCTTAGTGTCTTGGCACAAATGCCTGATGAACCTCACCAAGGCAGGAATGGAATCACCTGCCCAAGTGTAACTACATAGGTGAAACTACCAGTATATTTAACTGAGAAAAAGCAGAGAATATTTCCAGGAGTTCTGGGCCCAGTGAAGCCCTGTCTTGCTGCATATTTTTGCCCTTGCTCTAGCCTGTCTGAGTTTTCTGCTACTGATAAAAGGTTGAGTTCATACTGCCTTTCTTCCAGGTGAACATGTTTTCCTCCGCCTGGCTGCCTGTTCTCCATAGAATTTATAGAAACTTTACTTGTCGATCAAACCTGGTTGACTTTGGGCAACTGATTCCAAAGTTACAAGAGAGGGAAAACTGACAGAGTGGAGTCACAGAAGCCCTGTTTCCTGGAGAAAAGGATAAATAGAAAACAGAGTAAAAGAATCCTTCATCCTTGTAGCTATTGACTCTTGTTGTGAGTGGCCATAATGAATAACATGATGCACTAGGGAAATGGCTAGAGAAGTGCAGGAAAAGCTACCTCCACTGTCAGGGTGTCATGCAATAGTCAGACCTATATGCAGTGCCAGATGAGATGGATACAAACAATTATTAGAAACTGCTGTATTGAGATATGGCTACCGGGGAATACTTGGGTGTCATTTGGCTACACAGGCCTAGGTTCTTACCTATGTACATAGAGTGGTAACTTACGGTGAATTGTCCGATTCATTTCTGTGGGACAACCTTTTCTGTTTGTATTGGAGAGGTGGGGAGGAAACCACCTTGGTGACCTATGGTGTTTCATATTTTTTGAGTAGAAATAAGGATTTTTGCATATTAATAGGTATATATTTGGGATATAAATTCTGTGATTTACCATATCATGGTGTTGCCTATGGTTGTGTTACTTGATGTTACTTGGAAATGCTAACATCTTGTTACTCACTCTCCGGGATTTTGTGTGATGTTGGCCTCCATTCTTTGCCTGTTAATCTCGAGAACAGAGGCAGTGATCCAGTAGCTGAGACATGCAGTGCCTCCAGCTCTGAATGGATTCATGCTATCATAGCTGGCAGTGCTCTGGGAAGTCAGGTATTTGCAGAAAAGGGACAGTACTGCAAATGCTTTCCTGTCCTGTCTCTAGTGCTAGCCATTGGCAGCCCTTTTTATCATTTCTTAGAAGTTCATTTGAATGAATAAACCTCAAAACACTGAAAAATCCAGAAAAATTCCAGCTACCTTTGACAGTCTGCCAAGGGCCGCAGTCTTAAAACCCATAAAGCTAATACTGCTCAAAAATATCCAAGTTTTAAGATACTGAAACAGGATCAGAGCACAAGTTTGCCATGAATTACCACAGTGTTTTCAACTACTGCTTCACGGTTGCTGGCAGCCTCCTACTAAGGGCAGTAGGCATTGTGCATCTGGTTGAGGCATTCAGCTGCTGGTAGACGAGAGTGCTCCTAGCAAACAATCAGAACTGTATTTAAATTTCCACTGAAAATTAGTTTCTACCTCTTCATGTGCTGTGTCTTGCCACTGAGAAGTAGTGTTAGTATTCTTTGAGAAGAGAGAGGGGAAAACTAAATTACTTCAAGAAACAAGATTGACGGGCCTAAGGAAAAAAAAGGATTGAAATTCTCAGCTGTTCTCCAAGGTGAGTCAATTCTAATTGCAAGAAGTGCCTTGTGTTGAAGCTGCAGGCTGTGCTAAGATGGGCCTATAAGCTCCAAAAGAGACATGTGTAGCTGTAGCACATATATTTATTTCTTTGGGCAGCCCCTGTATTGAGTGGGAACAACTGGATAATGGAAAGGACTGACATTGTAACAATTCCTGCTCTCTCTCATTATTCCAAAACAACAGGAGACATCACAGGGGTGTCTCCTAACTTATCGTTTCATTACAGCTCCAGAGCAGGGAGTTCACTACCTTTCATCTTTCATTTTGGTTACAGAAATAGCATCCTTAGTTATCCCCATTCCCTAAGACATATGCCTATGGAGCAGTTTTGGGATGCTCTTCTCTCAGGGCTACAAATTCCTGGAGCCAGACCTCAGTATGAGCTAGCCTGGACTGAAATAGCAAAGTCAACCTGCTGGACTCCCAAACCAAGCCAACAACTTGCAGGAGTGACTAGTGTTTCTGAGTGCCTAAAGCCTGGGACTATAGAATCATGGAATCACAGAATAGTTTAGGTTGGAAAAGACCTTTAAGATCATCGAGTCCAACCATTAACCTAACGCTGCCATCCCACCACTGAACCATGTCCCAAAGCACCACGTCTACCTATCTTTTAAATACCTCCAGGGATGGGGACTCAACTATTTCCCAGGGCAGCCCGCTCCAATGCTTAACAACCCCTTTGGTGAAGAAATTTTTCCTAACGTCCAACCTAAACCAGCCCAGGTGCAACTTGAGGCCATCTCCTCTTGTCCTATCGCCCATTACCAGGGAGAAAAGACCAACACCCACTTCACTACAACCTTCTTTCAGGCAGTTGTAGAGGGCAATAAGATCTCCCTTCAGCCTTCTCTTCTCCAGGCTAAACAACCTCAGTTCCCTCAGCCACTCCTCATCAGACCTGTGCTCAAGACCCCTCACCAGTTTTGTGGCTCTCCTCTGGACATGTTCCAGCAATGCAACATCTTTCCTGTAGTGAAGGGCCCAAAACTGAAAACAGTATTCAAGGTGTGGCCTCACCAGTGTGGAGTACAGGGGCACAATCACTTCCCTACTCCTGCTGGACATACTCTTCCTGATACAAGCCAGGATGCCATTGGCCTTCTTGGCCACCTGGGCACACTGCTGGCCCATAGTCAGCCGGCTGTCAACCAGTACCCCAAGGTCTTTTTCCTCTGGGCAGCTTTGCAGCCACTCTTCCCAAGCCTGTAGCATTGCATGGGATTATTGTGACTCAAGTGCAGGGCCCAGCACTTGGCCTTATTGAACCTCATACAATTGGGCTCAGCCCATTGATCCAGCCTGTCCAGATCCCTTTGTAGAGCCCTTCTACCCTCAAGCAGATCAACACTTCTCCCCCCCCAACAGTGTAAACTTGTGTCTGCAAACTTACTGAGGGTGCACGCAATCCCCTTGTCCGGATCATTGATGAAGATAATAAACAGAACTGGCCCCAATACTGATCCCTGGGGAACATCACTTGTGACCAGCCACCAGCTGGATTTAACTCCATTCACCACAACTCTTTGGGTTCAACCATCCAACCAATTTTTTCACACAGAAAAGAGTATGCCCATCGAAGCCATGAGCAGCCGGTTTCTCCAGGAGAATGATATGGGAAACGGTGTCAAAGGCTTTGCTGAAGTCTAGATAGACAACATCACAGCCTTTCCCTCATCCACTACGTGGATCACCTGGTCATAGAAGAAAATGCAGGACTTGTCTTTCATGAACCCATGCTGGCTGGGCCTGATCCCCCAATTGCCCTGCATAGGCATAGGCCTTCCCTGGTTCTGAGGTCAGACTGACAGACCTGTAGTTCTCTGAATCCTCCTTCCAGCCCTTCTTCTAGATGGGCATCACAATTGCTAACCTCCAGTCCACTGGGACCTCCCCTGGTACCCAGGACTGCTGATAAATGATGGAGAGTGGATTGACAACTCCTTCAGTACTCTCGGGTAGATCCCATCTGGCCCCATAGAATTGCAGATGTCCAGGAGGCGTAGCAGGTCAGAAACTGCTTCCTCCTGGATTATGGGAGGTTTATTCTGGTCTCCATCCTGTCTTCCAGCTCGAGGAGCTGAGTACCCTGGGGATAACTCGTCAGGCTATTAAAGACTGAGGCAAAGAAGGCATTAAGTATCTCAGCCTTTTCCTCATCCTTGGTGGCAGTGTTCCCCCTCACATCCCAGAGAGGATGGAGATTCTCCCTGGCTCTCTTTTTGCTGTTAATGTATTTGTAAAAACTATTTTTATTATGTCTCACAACAGTGGGCAGGTTGAGTTCAAGCTGGGCTTTTGCCTTTCTTATTTCCTCTCTATGTGACCTAACAAGGTCCCTGTACTCTTCTTGAGTTGCCTGCCCTTCTTCAAAAAGTGGTAAACTCTCCTTTTCTTCTTGAGTCCCAACAAAAGCTCCCTGTTCAGCCAGGCTCGTCATCTTCCCTGCCGATTTGTTTTATGGCACATGGGGACAGCCTGCTCCTGTGCCTTTAGGAATTCATTCTTGAAGAATGCCCAGACTTTCTGGACCCCTTTGCCCTTCAGGACTGCCTCACAAGGGACTCTCTCAACCAGTGTTCTGAACAGGCCAAAGTCTGCCATCCCGAAGTCTATGGTGGTGGTTTTGCTGACCCCCTTCCTAACTTCACCAAGAATTGAAAACTCCATCATTTTGTCATGGCTAAGGCCAAGACGGGCCTCCAATCACCACCTCTCCTGCCAGTCTTTCACTGTTGGTAAAGAGCAGGTCAAGCGAGGCACCTCCCGTGGTAGGTTTGCTTTCCAGCCGTGCCAGAAAGTTATCTTCCACACACAGCAGCAACCTCCAAGACACTCTCTGCTGTCTTGTATTTCCAGCAGATGTCCCCCACGAGAACAAGGGCTCACTAATTGAGAGACTTCTGCCAGGTGCCTGTAGAATACTTCATCAACCTCCTCATCCTGGTCAGGTGGTCTATAACAGACTCCCAGCAGGATATCTGCCTTGTTGGCCTTCCCCTCATTCTTACCCATAAGCGCTCAGCCTCATCGTTGCAATAGTTGATCTCTGTACAATCAAAACAATCTCTAACATACAGAGCCACACCACTGCCTCTCCTTCCTTGCCTGTCCCTTCTGAAGAGCTTATAGCCATCCATTGCAGCACTCCAATCATGAGAGGCATCCCACCACGTTTCTGGGATGGTGACTAAGTCGTAGCTATCCTGCTGCACAATGGCTTCCAGCTCCTCCTGTTTGTTGCCTTTCCTGCATGCATTGGTGTAGATGCACTTGAGCTGGACTATTGATTTCACCCCCAACATTGGGGTGCCACCCCTAGGCTCCTCTCTAGTGAGACTAGTTATATCTCCTTCCCCCTTCAAACCTAGTTTAAACTCCTCTCAATGAGCCCCGCCAACACTTAAGTGAGGATCCTTCTCCTCCTTGGAGAAAGCCAAGTTCCATCTGTCATCAGCAAGCCCAGTGCTGTGTAAACCTCCCCATGATCAAAAAATGTAAAATTCCTCTGATGGCACCAACCTCTTAGCCACAGTTAAGTTTTCCTGTTCCTTCCAGTATATTTCCCTGCCACTGATAGGATTGAGGAAAACACTGCCTGTGCTCCTGATCCTTTGACCAAACTCCCCAGTGCCCTGAGGTCCCTTTTGATCAATTTTGGGCTTCTCTCTGCAACCTTGTCACTGCCAACATACACAATCAATAGTGGGTAATAATCAGAGTGCCATACCAGACCAGGGAGTTTCTTAGGAATGGGGTCCTAACCCGGGACCCAGGGAGGCAGCAGATTTCCCTGTGGGATGGGTCTGATTGGCATATTGGGCCCTGTGTTCTCCACAGAAGGGAATCGCCTACAACAGTTACCTTCTTTTTTTCTTAACAGAGGCGGTTCTAATGCATGGGGATGACCAACTCACTCTTGGCAGCTCCCTGGATGGACCTCAACCTACATCCTCGTTTGACTGGCCCTCAAGTTCCAGACCCCCATATCTTTTGTGTAAGGGCAACTGGGAAGATGAGGGAGGCCAGGAGGGGATTTGCCTGGCACCCTGAGCAGGGACCTGTTTCCATTCCCTGCCATCTCTTAGGTCTCCTCCTTCTGCTTGGTGTCAAGAGGGCAGGCGATGCTCAGCTTCTTGTGGAGTCTCCATCTGCTTGCCTTGGCCTCAGGAATGGTAGGGTGTGGCTCCACAGGTCTATCTCCCTCTCACACTCCCTAATACTCCTTAACATTTCCATTTCCTCTTTCGGCTTTGTCACCACGCAGAGCAGATCATCCACCTGGTCACACTGGAGACAGCTGTTGTCTTTGCTGCCCTCTGGTACAAGTGACAGGTTCAGGCACTCCCTGCAGCCGTAGACCTGGACGGCTGGATGTCTGTGAGGACTCCATTTGGGTCACCACATTCCTTCTGGCGATGGCTTTCAGGGAGATGGAAACCATTGCTGCCATTCTAGTTTGCCTACAAACACTTGAAGAAGATGAGAACTCTATTGGGTCATTCCCAATAGTACCCATTAATTTCTATGGTTTTTCAAGGCCTATATATTTATTTCCTCTGATTGCTGCATGTGCACAAACTGGAATGACAAATGGTTCCTACGGTTCATAAAAAAATCAAGCAACTGAGTCCGGTTTTAATTTTTATGAACTAGACTATTCTTTTTTGTTGAAAAAACCCACTACAAACAATTTGCTTTGGCGGGTTATATGATATCAAGGAGAAATACATGTTTGATCATATTTTCCAAATGGATAATGAATTATAATTGCAAATAACTTTTAACTATATAACAATACTTGCGCTTTCTTGGAATTAAATGGTCTGTATAAGAAAAGAATGGGAGCTGCTGACTTCTTCTGAATAGTGTCATTCATAAAGTTACTTAAATGGAAAAAGTGAGAGACTGAGTTTCTTATTTCTGAATGGGTAAGATTCATGCAGTACTCCTTGACTGGGTAATATCAGAGCACAGACTTAAAGAATTTACCGTGTCAAGTCAGTTTGCATAAATAATTGTGAAGTAAACCAGGAGAGCAGCGTGGCTGCTTATGAGTGTTTAAAATGATTATCGAAAATAATGGATTAAATTGTGGACATTGTGGAAATTTGAATGGTGTTTAACAGCGTATGAACACTGAAGATTTTTCAGGTGCCTCTTAATAGAGGGACTGAGAGAAACAGAAGAATAGAGAGAAGGAGGTAAAAGTAACTGGTGGTCAAGTCTCATTTTTCTGAAGAAGCAAGAGCTTTTTTAGTTTAACATAATTCTTCTAGGGATTGCAGTGCTATAAAAGCAGCTACATTTGTGAGAAATCACAGCCCTGCAAAAAAGTGTAGAATAATATTTATGTATCACCTGGCCCATAGAAAAGGCCCCTTATGTTTCCAGAGCTTCCATTTGGAGTCAGGTCATGAACATTATTTTAAATCTTTTTGTAAGTACATGAATCTTTAATCTTCACATTTTTAAAAATTGCATGTGCCTTTAAAAAACCAGCATCTTGAGTTATAATTTTCTGTAAACTCAGGGCTAAAAGGACACAACCAAAGCATTTTTATAATTTCTGATGATTTTTTTTTCTTTTTGCTACTTGCGATTCTTTGGAAAGTTGTAAGAGAAATTGAGGGGTTTATGGGATATTTTGCATTCCCCCAGTGGCAAATGCACATCTTTGGGGTTAGCAGGGTGCTTGTGAATACCAATAAATTGCAATAATTTCTCTTTCTAGAGACCATATCATAGAATCATAGAATGTTTTGGTTTGGAAGGGACCTTTAGAGGTCATCTAGCCCAACCCCCCCTGCAGTGAGCAGGGACACTGCTAACTACATCAGGTTGCTCAGAGCCCCGTCCAACCTGGTCTTGAATGTTTCCAGGGATGGGGCCTCCACTACCTCTCTGGGCAACCTGTTCCAGTGTTTCACTACCCTCATTGTAAAGAATGTCTTCCTTATATCCAGTCTAAACCTATCCTGCTTCAATTTAAAACCATTACCTCTTGTCCTGTCACAGCTGTCCCTACTAAAAAGATTTCCCCATCTTTCCTATAGGCTCCCTTTAAGTACTGGAAGGCTGCAATCAGGTCTCCTCTCCAGGCTGAACAAGCCCAACTCTTGCAGCCTGTCCTCATAGAAGAGGTGCTCCAGCCCTCGGATCATTTTTGTAGCCCTCTTCTGGACCTGCTCCAACAGTTCCATGTCCTTCTTGTGCTGAGGGCTCCAGAGCTGAACGCAGTACTCTAGGTGAGGTCTCACCAGAGCTGAGTAGAGGGGCAGAACCACCTCCCTTGACCTGCTGGCTATGCTTCTCTTGATGCAGCCCAGGGTATGGTTGGCCTTCTGGGCTGCCAGCGCACATTGCCGGCTTATGAACAGCTTTTCATCCACCAGTACCCCCAAGTCCCTCTCGGCAGGGCTGCTCTCAAACCTTTCTTCCCCCAGCCCGTACTGATACTGGGGGTTACCCCGACCCAGGTGCATGACCTTGCACTTGGCCTTGTTGAACCTCATGAGGTTCACACAGGCCCACATCTCCAGCCTGTCCAGGTCTCTTTGGATGACATTCCATCCTTCTGGCGTATCAACCGCACCACTCCTTTTGAGCAAAATAAATAATAAATCATGAAGGGATCCTATTAAAAAAAAAATTCTAAGTTGAGTATATAAATGTTCTGGGTAGGTATATTCAAAAGTATTCTGTTAAAACTGTTCTTTTCAAGGACAGAAAATTAATTATCAGTCAGTTGACATTATACCCAAAAAGGATTTTCCTTCTTTTTATGATCAAAAACCCCATTTTCCAAGGAGCTAAGGCTATCGTTTTATTTCTATTACATTGGTTTATAAAGCCAAGAAGGGCCATGTTGTGCTAGGTGCTATACATTTTGACATTCTGTCCCAAAGAGCCTAGACCCTAATTTTAGGAGTGGGACAGGAAGCGGGGGTATTTAGCAGGTCAGCCAAGCATTTCGGCAACACAACCAGAAATATACTGCAGATCTCTTACTTCCTAGCTCAGTTCCTTCCCACCCGTACCATGCTACCAGCCCCTTCACTGGGCCACCAAGTTAGGAGAAATCAAAGACCTGAAATCGGTGAAGTTTCCCTTTCCTAACAGGGTAGTCCCTTAAGGATAATTGTGGAGAAAATTACCACCATGCAAAACTGCTTCCCACAAGACCTTCCACCACAAATATTGCTGAAGGTCAGGATGGGGAATTAAGTTGGCTTCCCCTACCCATCATGGCCGTGACTACAACATGCCAGTCATGTAGAATCAAATCATCATACCCACCTGCAGTCCCTGTTAAATAAGAGCAACTGAATATTCATACATGTGATCAGTTAGGCTCTAGTGCTGTTTCTGTTTTGAAAGGCCAAAGACTGCTGTTCCCCTTCTTCTAATAGAACATGGGCATATAGATAACTGTTCACAAGATGTTTCAGTAAACAAACTTGAAGGATTAGGGTGGCAGGATTTAATTTAAGGGCAGACATAGAAAGGTGTGCAATTATTAGTCAATTACTCATCCATTAATAAGGCTACTACACTAACTATTAATCATTCTTAATTCTTACTTAATTCTTTTCCCTCTTGTTCTTTAAAGCACAGCTAACCCTTTTAAAGAGGGAGAAATGCCTTACTTACCTGTCATTAGTAGGGGTAGGTTTTGAACTCCCATATATAGGGGCATTTATGGATTACTGTTTCTCAAGCCAGTGCTGTAATGCACTGTGTTATTATTTATCATATTTATGCCCTAACCTTTTAGTCAAGTGTAGGAACTGTGGAAGGGCTATTTGGAGTACTGCTTTCTGTTACTGTTATGGTTTTATATGCTTTTGATAATTACTGTGAGATGTCTCACAGATTGTACAGGATTTCTGGTTCTTTGGGATCTCTGTGTCTTGGAGGAAACAGCAGTCAAGTTCCTGGCAGATGCATTTCCATGCCTACCTGGCTTTAGCCCTTTTACATAGGTTTTTATTCTGAGAATATTTGCATTTGAACCTTAAAAATGTCGTTTCCTCTTCATTTTAAGCCTGAATGAATTAGTTCAGGGGAGAAGAAAAGGCTGAAGTGAACTTTCATTCTATCTATCTCTAGCTGTGCTGGAAAAGCCAGATGTTTTTGCAGCCTGCAAAAGGATTACCCTTACACCTAAAGGAAAAAGTTTTTCTGTTCATCCTCATATTGTGGGAGTGGGGAGTAGAAAAGTTCCAGTAAGTGTTTTAACTTCTGGTAGCTTATGTGATTTGAACAGCTGCACTGCTTGAGTATATCTGTGGCTAAAACTAGCTGAGGTCTTTTAAGTTTGCAGAATTTCTTTCCTGCTACTTTAAATTTATTTTCCTGTTGTAATTTGAGAATTTCCTCAACTGTCTTCATATGCAACCTACTCCAGCTCCTCCGCAGAAGGAAACAGTACTTATTTGCAAAAAGTCAATTGTAAAGCTTTGTGGGAGCTGCCTGTAAACAGAAGCATGAGTTGGGGCTGCACGTGTCAACTTTTCCCCATTGGAATAAGGTTACTAGTTTTCCCATTACTCTGTAGCAGTATTACTCTCTTAGCAGTATTACTCTCTAGTTCTCATTCTTTTATTTCAGATTGTATCCTTCTCTCTCTTCCCTCTTCCCCCACAAGTATTAAAAAAATTCAGAAGAAAAAGAGACTACAAGAAGCAAAAAACAAACTAAAGAGTGTTGTTTTCTGCAGGCAGAAAACACTAGTATGCAGATAGGTGGAAACAAGTGATTTGCCTGGAAATGGGTGGGCATATCATCTTGCTGCTCTACCTGCAGACAGTGAACTGTGGCATAACGTGTCCTATCTGATCAGATGGATAAACAAGATGGAAGAAATGGGTGAGGTTCATCTCACCTAACTTTAGGCATAGGAAGGATAAATCTTTAATTCAAACTCCAGAGGTCTAAACCAAAAAGGCAGCCTCTATGCTACCTCTAAAGTCAAGTGAGAGAATTGAACTCCTTTTGGGAGAGTCATCCCCCCATGAGACTGAGATCTGAGTGAGATGGGTTTAATCTTTTCTTGGAGATGTCATCTTTATGCACCTTACTTCACCACACAGGATTCAGGTTACAAGGATGCCAAATCCCAGGATAAAGACACTGGTGATATGAAAACAAGAAGGCCTGTGTTGAGATTGGCTAATCAGGGCTCAGACCAACAACTGTACTGTTTTAATCATAGTATCATAGAAACATAGAATTGTTTAGGATGGAAAAGACCTTTAAGATCATCAAGTCCAACCGCTAACCTGACACTGCCATTTCACCGCTAAAGCATCTCCCTAAGCAACTTCATCTACCCATCTTTTAAATGCCTCCAGGGATGGGGACTCGACTACTTCCCTGGGTAGCCCATTCCAGTACTTAACAACCCTTTTGGTGAAAAATTTTTTCCTACTGTCCAACCTAAACCTGCTCTTGTGCAACTTGAGGCCATTTCCTCTTGTCCTATAAGTAGCACTTCATTTCCACCCCTGTGTTCTACTTGTTCCTGTAGGCCTAAAATATACTGTCACAACTGTCTGATGTTGTGTAATGGGGTAGGAAGCCCTTGGTCTACCATCATGAGCTGAAGCAAATGAGAATTAAGCCACAGAATAGGGAAGTTTCTTGGAAAGGTCTGGTGAAGATTTGTGTGCTAGTTCCTCATGTCTGTTACATTCTCTTCTAGTTTTATCTATTATTTCCTCCCCAGAGACATGACAATCTCTTCTTCCCTCCCGAAGTCATTCATGCAGCATCTGACAGATCACCCTGTGTGCATGAGCTAGTCAGAGCAGCCATAAGCAAGGACAAGCTGGAGGTAACCAGTCAACATCTATTTCAGCTGTTGAGTTCACCTTCCTGACAAATCCATCAGGTCAGCCAATGAAATGAACAGTCAAACTGGTTTCCCCAGCCACAGTAACCTCAAGGATTTGCTGAAAGATCTCCAGCACCATTCCAAATTGTTGTACAGTGGAAGCCTGAAAAATCTTCTACTTGACTGCCACAAACCACAAGCCCTGCATCCATGGAGCAGGTCTAGTGGTCCTCCCTGATAACTCTAGAGGCCAGGTCCTCAAATTTGCTGGGCTGTGCTGGCAGCTTGTCAGAGCAAGAAAATGTCCTGTATGCATGGTAAAAATAGGAACAGAGTTGCTGACCTTCTGGCTCCAAAGCTTTTTGTGTTCAGTTCAGTAGGTTATTTGGCCTCCAAGGAGTTATACTTTTACTTCCAACTGAACGTTCCCCAGGGAAAAATTTCCAAGCAAAAGTGGCTTTTTCCCTTCAGAGTGGTTAGGAATTATAGTATCATAGAATCATGATTCTCTGAAGACTAGCCACAACCAGGTTGAAAGCTTATGGGTAAGAATTAGACATCAAGGCAACAAAGGAAACCTTGTGGTTGGTGTTTACTACTGGCTGCTTGATCAAGGGGAGCCTATTGATGAAGCCTTCTTACTCCAGATACAGGAGGTATGCTCACAGGCTCTCATCGTGCTGGGAGACTCCAACAACCTGACATCTGCTGGAAAAGTAGCATGACAAGCTGTAGTCAATCTAGGAGACTCCTGGAGTACATTGAGGATAACTTCTTAAGCCAGGTAATAGACAGCCCTACCAGAGGGGAAGTGTTACTGGACCTGTTGGTCACAATTGCAAGTGAGCTAATCAGAGACATCAAGATTGGAGGCAGCCTGGGCTGTAGTGAATTGGCACTGGTGGAGTTTACAGTCCTGAGGGATATGGTTCAGACGAAGAGTAAAGTCAGGACCCTGAATTTTAGGAAAGCAAAATTCCAGCTTTTCAAGGAGTTATTCAATAGGACCCTCAGGAAACTTCCCTGAGGGACAAGTAGCAGAACAGAGCTGGCAGATCTTTAAGTTTTCTGTAGAGTGCAAGAGTTCTTAAACCCCAGGTGTACGAAATGGACATATAAGGCATGGACAAGCAAAGACCTGGTTGTCAAACTAAAGGGCAAGAAGGAAATACACAGGCAGTGGGAGCAGGGACAAGTATTCTGGGAAAAGTATAAGGACACTACCCGGTTGTGTAGGGATGGGTTCAGGAAGGCCAAGTAGCAGCTGGAGCTGAACTTGGCAAGTGACATAAAGAAAAATAAGAAGGGCTTCTATAGGTCAGCTAGAAAAGGAAGGTCAAAGAAACAGCACCCACCCCTGATGAACACAACTGACAAACTTGTAACAATAGACAATGAGAAGGCCAGGGTACTCAACAACTTTTTTGCCTCAAGTCTTCACTGGCAATCTCTCTTCCCACCACCCCTCAAGTGGATGGACCTTAGGGCAGGGACTAAGGGAGCACACTCCCTCCCACTGTAAGAGAAGATCAGGTTTGAGATCACCTGAGGAACCTGAACATACATAAGTCTATGAGACCTGATGAGATGCCTCCCAGAGTCCTGGAAGAATTGGCTGATGTAGTTGCCAAGCCACTCTCCATGACATTTGAAAAGTCATGGCAGTCAGGTGAACTGATTGGAAGAAGGGAAACTTTGCACCTATTTTTAAAAACAGTAGAAAGGAGAACCCTGGGAACTACTGACCTGTCAGCTTCACCTCTGTGTCTGGGAAGACCATGGAACAGATTCTTCTAGAAGCACATGGGACAGAGAGGTCATTCAAGACAGTCAGCATGGCTTCACCAAGGGCAACTTTTGCCCGACCAACCTAGTGGCCTTCTGTGATGGAGTGACTACTTCAGTTGACAAGGGAAGAGCTACAGATGTCTTCTATCTGGACTTCTGTAAGGCCTTTGACACGGTCCCCCAAAACATCCTTCTTTCTAAATTGGAGAGCTATGGATTTGATGGCTGGGCTATTCAGTGGATAAGGAAATGGCTGGATGGCTGCATGCAGAGGGTAGTGATCAATGGCTCATTATCCAAATTGAGGTCCAGTGACCAGTGGTGTCCCTCAGGGGTCCGAACTGGGACTGGTGCTATTTAGTATATTCATCAATGACATAGACAGTGGGATCAAGTGCACCCTCAGCAAATTTGCAGATGACACCAGGCTGAGTGGTGTGGTTGACATGCCAGAAGGATGGGATGTCATCCAGAGAGACATGGACAAGCTCAAGAAGTGGGCCCATGTGAATGAACCTCATGAGGTTCAACAAGGCCAAGTACAATGTCCAGCACCTGGGTCAGAGCAACCTTCTGTATCAGTACAGTCTGGGAGATGAAAGGTTTGAGAGCCACCCTGCAGAGAAGGACTTGGGGTACCTGGTGGATGAAAGATTGGGTGTGAGCCAGAAATGTGCACTTACAGCCCTGAAAGCTAACCATATCCTGGGCTGTATCAAAACCAGTGTGGCCAGCAGGTCAAGGGAGGTGATTCTCCCCCTCTACTATGGTCTGGTGAGACCCCTTCTGGAGTATTGCATCTGGCTCTGGAGTCCTCAGTACGACAAATGTACTTGTTGCAGCGGGTCCAGAGGAGGGCCACAAAAATGATCAGAGGGCTGGAATGTCTCTCTTATGAAGAAAGGCTGAAAGAGTTGGGGTTGTTCAGGCTGGAGAGGAGGCTTAGGGGAAATATTATGGTGGTCTTTCAATACTTAAAGGGGGCTTATTAGAAAGCTGGGGAAAGCTTTTTTAATAGAGCCTGTAGCAATAGCATAAGGGGTAATGTTTATAAACTAAAGGAAGGTAGATTCAGACCAGGTATAAGGGAAGAAATTTTTTATGATGAGGGTGATGAGACACCAGAACAGCTTGACCAGAGAAGTTGTACATGCATCATCCCTGGCTGGCAACTAAGCACCACGCAGCCACTTGCTCACTCCCCCCTCCCTCAGTGGGATGGGGGAGAGAATCGGGAAAAAGGAAAAAAAAAGTAAGACCCGTGAGTTGAGATAGAGACAGTTTAATAAGAGACAAGAATAACAATAGTAATAATAGTAATGGTAAGAGAATATACAAGAATACACAAAACAAGTGATGCACAGTGCAATTGCTCACCACCCGCTGACTGATGCCCAGCCCGTCCCGAGCAGCGATCACTCTCCCTGAGCTGCGATCACTCTCCCCCTGCGACTGACCAACTAACCCCCCTGAGCATGACATTATATGGTACGGAATAGCTCTTTGGTCAGTTTGGGTTAGCTGTCCTAGCTGTGCTCTCTCCCAGCTTGTTATGCACCTGGCCAAGCTCAAAAAGTCCTTGAGTAGTCGCAGCACTACTTAGCAACAACTAAAAAAATCCCTGTTTTATCAACATTCTTGTAGTACTAAATCCAAAACACAGCACTATGCTAGCGCTATCCCAGACAAAACCAGGACACCCTGGAAACAGTCAAGGTCAGGTTGGACAGGGCTTTTAGCAACCTGATCTAGTTGAAGTTGTCCATGCTCATTGCAGAAGGGTTCGATTAGGTGAACTTTAAAGCTTTAAAGGATGGAAAAATGCTATCTATGAAATGTTGTGAATTAAGAATAAAATTAATTGCTAAATAATTTTAGTCAAAATGTAACTGTCATGTAAGAGAGAAGTTTTTTGTCATATAATGTAATAAAACTTCAATACAAATCTGATGTAAATAGCTGTTGCCACTTCTTTCATACAAATTAGCATATTGAAACCCCCTTTTAAAAGCAAATAAATACAGAAGCAAGCATTGCATAGTAAAATAGTCTTCTTAAAGTTCAGATGTAATGGTAAAGGTTAAGATTGCTTCGTGGTGTTGAATGATTTCAGGTTTTACCACAATATAGTTAGGCAAAAGATTGTGACCAAGTGTGCTTTAATGAAGACTTATCTTAATCTATGTATCAAGACGAGTATCTCTTCCATCAGAAGTGTTATATCAGTTCTTTGGAGAGGAAGGTTTAAATTGTGGTGAAAATGCTAAAAAAAGCTTCGGGTTTTTTTCTCCTCAAATACTTTTTCAAGAAAAAAAGAATGTATTTAAAGTGAAAGAAAGAAATATGTTAAATTTAGAGAAAATATAACATTTTCTGAATTGGAGGGAAAACATTTTCAAAGATAAACTCAGATGCATGTAAATTTTGTTGTAAAAGCTTTTCAGGACAAATATATCATCTTGCTTTACCAAAGTACAGCAGTTTTGTCCTTTCCAGTGTATATTCACAGTGCAGTGGAGATCTGTGTAACTGTCCTTTGAGAAAGTACAGGGCACACCTCTCTGTCTGTGCTGGTGTGGTTTCAGAGGAATTTTGTTTGTCAGCAATATATACTGATGGCTCAATTCCTTGTCTTATCTTCTTACCACCAATAACTCTTAATTGGGAAAAAAATTACAGGCTCCTTTTCTAGATGGGGGAACGACAGACACAACAGAGGGTATTTAGATAAATATCAGCACCTTCTCAAGTTCTTGATGCAGAGAAAATTTTTTTCAAGAGGTCATCAGACTTCCCTTCCTCCTTTACATATCATGCACAGTATCTGGTGTCAGCATGGAAGAGGTTTCTGACTCCAGTCACCTGCTCATCTCTTCCAGGGAGGCTTTCAGACCTGAATTTTCATCCCAGTAATGCCTCACATATCCTGTGAGTTGCAGATAGTGTCTGCCAGACTCTTAACAAATACTTAGTGGTCAGTATATAAACATTTTAAAAACCCAATGCAAATATTGCTGGAAATTGTATAATGGTAGTGATTTTAAAGCACAGGTTGAAGCTGTTGCTCACAGAAGAAATTAAAGACACATCGTTACCTGAACTCCTCAAAAAGACAAGGCCTTTTTTTTACCAACATTTCATAAGACTAAACTGGGGACCTAGATACTGCTGCCACTTGGGCATATGCAAATGGTTGAGTCTAACAACTGCTAGCAGGAATTAAGACCAGAGCTTTGAAACACATCAGTGGAAAATCAGTGACCCTAATCCACATTGAGTCTGGTATCTAAATCAGTTCCAATTAAAGAGTTTTAAAAGTCACAGACTGGACATTAACAAAGCCTCTTACTAACTTTTTAAGTCTCTACTTTACTAATATTTTTAAAGAAAACTTCTTTTCTGTCCTTTAGGGTTCACTTACTATTCAGGCTTTGTTCTGCTTCTTTAAGGAAGAGATGCCACATTTTTTTAGCAGCCTGAGAGCTGGGATTCTCATGTAATTAGCTATGTGCTTGCAGGCATGAGGGTCTTAGACAAGGAAAATATCCTACATGTTGGAGAAGACTTGACAATGTTACCACTGCCTGGGGTATGTTCTCAGTTGAGCACTGTTCCCTTGGCCTGGGCACTCAGCATCTTTGCAAAATCTTGTCACTTTCTGTTAGGCACCTCCACTGAACACGTTGTCACCGAAATCCGGAGGAATAAACCTCATAACACTAATGTAGTGTTAAAAGGCAGGCATTCTTTATTCACGGCGCCGGATGCACGGGGGATCGCGCCACCTAGCGTGCATACCTCAGGTTACAACAACAATCATTTATATTACCAGATCTCATACATACGGATCAAATTTCCCGGAAATAATTATCATATTTACGTAATCGCTGCGCATGAGTCTTTGAACTATGAGGGGCTTCGGTAAGGGTCTCTGGTGGTCGTGCTTGAATGTCCTTTAGTTGACCCCTCCTTATGAGCATGCGCATTGTTGATGTTGACGTGATTTGTTTCTTTTCACTATAGTATTCCTATAGTACCCAAATAACTCCAAACTATTACCAGGGACTCTACAACATCACAACAAACATTCTAGTTACTTTAGTAACTTGTTACTTAAGTAACTTGTTTTAACTACTCCATCCCATCACCCTTGATACACAAAAAAACACTTCAAACTATAGATCATTAACAACTTTATAACTGATTGATTTTACCCCTTTGGTTACAACGTGAGCCTTCACTTCTCAATACCTCAGGTCACCTGTCTGTGATGTGACAATGATTGTCACCTTGTGAAGGAAGGTGAGTGCACATGAGATGGAATTAATTAGGATGTATTCAGTACTCGAGGAGTCTTTGATGAGTATAATCTTTAAAGAAGAGCAAGACATCATTATTAATTATAATTGCTACACCCTTTGGCTCACTGACTAATTATTTCCAGAACTTCTTATTCTTGTCAGATTGTCAGCCATGACTTCCAGAAATGGCATTTTTAGAGTGGTAAATCACAGGAGAGCTGGCAGGTGGCACTTCCTGCACACTTGGCTTTCCAATCAAATGATCAAGCCACCAGTCAGGAAAACCAGCAGCATTTTCTTCAGTGGGATAAAATACTGTTGTCAATAACGTGTTAAGAAGATCTATAAAAGGGAGATAAATTGGACTGGGGAACTCCTGGCACCAGTTTTAGATATGATTCTGTTCCCATGCCTGGATGGAAACATACAGCTATAATAAAACATGCCAGAAAAGAGGTTTATATCAAAACAAACAGAAGAGCAAATGACAGAAGATTTGAAGATGATTAGGAGAGGAGGGATTCTGCATCTTCGGAATAGCCTGGCTGCCACTGCGCTGCCACTGCAAGAGGAGATTAGAAATGAGACCAATCCAGTATCCTCCCTTTCCATTGTTCTCCTTGTTTGTATTGGGTGCTAGTCTGCCTTCACATGTCAAAGGCACCTCTGAGGGGATAGGTTAAGGGAAGTGGACTGAACATGTAAAAATTCCTTAATTCAAACCTATCAAAACCTGGGAAACATTTGGATTTGTAAGGTTTGGATGTTCAATGCAATCTAAGATTTACACAAGAAGGAGATTCTTTTTCCTACGTTGTTATCATAAACCTTTCAAGATAAAGTCTGTTTATACATGTGTCTGTGCTCGCTGTTAACCAAACACTGGACTCAAACTCTGGCATTAATTGTTCCCCATGTCAGACTGGCAAGTGCTATTGTATGTGCTGTGCATACAATGCTTTCCTTTATATCCACCTTTCCATAGAGATATGATGTTAAACTCTACCCACAATGCCCTTGGTATCTCTCTGGCTCCCTCCCAGTAATTTCTAGTAGCTTCTAAGCTAAATCACATGCCATCATCCTCTTCTGACAGAAACACATTGTCTGTTGTTTCATTTGCATTAATGATTACCTAAAGACTAAAATACAGATCAAAGAATACACTGATTCATATACTCAATGTTCCCAGACTTATTGTCCAGTTGGATAGGGCTGTGCAAGAAGCATAGCAGCATCTATGGTTGGTTGATTCCATCACCCTGGTTACTCTCTCTCCCTCCCTCCCTCCTTTCCTCCCTTCCTCCCTCTCGCCCTCCTTTCCTCCTTAAGTCAGAGAAATGCGGGGCACCAGCCCTTTCCCAGTCCCTGGCCCAGAACATAGACTCATAAAAGTGCTGGTGAGTGGTGACTTCTGGATGTCTCTAGTTGCTCGTCCTGCTCTGAGCAGAACTACAGTCAGAAGTATATCAGCAGATTGGGGTATTCGTGACTTTGTCTCATCAAGGCTTGAAAACCCCAAAGGGTGGGAGTTATTTCAGCTCATCTAAAAGCAGAACAGCTCCTGATGGTCTCTGTCCAGCCGCTCTGCCCTCAAGGGAGTTCACAGCTCCTCCTTGTTTAGTATCATTGGAAACTTACTTAATGTACACTCAATTCCTCCATCCAGATCATGTATGAAAACATTAAAGAGCATTGCACCTAAAATTGAGCCCTGAGGAAAAGTCTCTCCTCTTTATAGAAATGGCCTCCTATGAAGGGGGTTTGGATTATGAATGGCAAACCAGGCAGTTTATTCAGCTGCTGAGATTTCATAGAATTATAGAATCATTTAGGTTGGAAAAGACATTCAAGATCTTCAAGTCCAACCGTCAACCCAACACTGCCATTCCATCGCTATACCGTGTCCCTAAGCGTCTCGTCTACCTGTCTTTTTAAATGACCACGTCCCTGGGCAGCCCATTCCAAAGCTTGGCAAGCTTTTCAGTGAAGAAATTTATCCTAATGTCTAGCCTAAACCTGCCCTGGTGCAACTTGAGGCCATTCCACCTCGTCCTATCGCCCATTACCAGGGAGAACAGGCCGACCCCCACCTCGCTACAGCCTCCTTTCAGGCAGTTGCAGAGGGCAGATAAGGTCTCCCCTCAGCCTCCTCTTCTCCAGAGTAAACAACCCCAGTTCCCTCAGCCACTCCTCATCAGACTTGTGCTCCAGACCCTCACCAGCTTTGTTGCCCTCCTCCGGACACGTTCCAACAGTGCAAAGTCTTTCTTTCCTATTTTTGTCTTCATTTTAATTTTTTATCCAACCACATTTTGAAATGCCTTTGATAAAAAGCACTCCAGACTATTTGTGTAAAGCATCACTTTAAATGAACACCTCTCCAAAGCCTCTCTTTGGCTCTAGAGTGGAGAAACAGCAAAATACTGACCTGAGTACTCTAAGACTGCGTTCAAGCCCGATTGCATCAGCACATGGTGCTACAAGATGAACAGAAATTACATGCTCTTTCAACAGAAGACAACTTCCAGGAGACTTGTAACTAAAACAGCATGTCTGCAGACTTCTCAGCTTTTTGCTAGAGAGAGCCAAAGTGCAGTAGTTGTTAGAAGTGATACAGAATGAAGAGATGTTTCTTGTCACAGCTTTTACAATGTTTTAAAGGTGCAGGATAGTTACACATCCTTGTGTGTGTTCATGTATTTTCTGCTCTGCCTTTGAAAATAATTGTTAGTACAGGAAATTGCAAAGATTTTTCTTCACATGAGTTCCTAAAAAATTACTCTTGAGAAATTTGTGTATACTGCTTCTGAAAAGGCAATGACAGTGATTTCTTTAGCTTGCCCTTAAGTGCACAGCCACTAAACAAAGTAACAGGTTGGATCAAGCCAGTTGATTTTTTAAACAGGAATGTTTGAATATAGTTTCCTCAAAAAGATTTGGACCTTAATAGAAAATACACCCTGCATGGATTTACAGTATCAAGAGGCAAATTTGATTTGAGAAAGCCACTTTTTCCAGATCTGCCCATTGACGAGCAACTAAGCCGAAATTGGTGCTCTCTGAATTGGAAATTCAACACTACGCCACAGGGAGAGGAAACTGTGCTAGCTAGCTTGCTTCTAAATATATCATCTTTAAGAGCAATTTTGAATTATGAAAATATTCAAAAAGAATTGCCAAAAATTGCTTAATATTTGTGAAAAGAAAGCTCATGGAATATGGGAAAGGCAAAGGTCATTATATTGGTATTTCTAATAAGCTAGCAGACTCCTCTTTCACAAAGTAAACTTTTTCAGGCTTCTCTTGGACCTAATCAAGAGAGGGATGACTACATCAAGTTAACATCAGAGAAGAAAGCCCAGCACGTAGCTTTCCTGATGTAATTTGTTTTCCATACTGTAGGAAAAATGTGAATGAGAAGGTTGCAATCTACAATGTAATGAGGAAAAGGTTTAGGAGGCAGATCTTCATGGGTTATTCATTTTAATTCTAAAAGAGTTTGACTGGATGCTATGTCCAGTTGTCACCTTTGGATATCTCTAGATGCTGAAGAAGAAAATTACTCCAGCCATTCAGATGCATAAGGCTATTTGAAAAGCACAGTTGTGGCCTCTACTAAAGAAATCATAGACATTGATAATGCTTTTTGTTCCCACTGTGAAGGATCATTCCTTTTTTCTACCTTAGAAGACAACATCCTTTGTTAGTTAAAGCATCATGAATTCTCAAGACTGTCTGTCTATCTGGTATCAGAATGAAGTTCTTTGTTAAATTTATGAGCAATAGCAAATTAAACTACCAGAGTCATTAACTGAATGAAAAACATCACCTTCTATGACAAATAAAGACATGTCCATGAGGTAACTGCTGACTGGTACTCTGATTTTCATTTGATTGCTCTTTCTGTGTGGTGCTTTGACCCTGGCTGCGTTAGAATCTTTTCAGTGGTGCCCAGCGACAGGACAAGGGACAATGAGTACAAACTGAAGCATAAGATGTTTCAGTTCAATATGTGGAAGGACTTCTTTACTTTGAGGGTGACAGAGCACAGGAACAGGCTGCCCGGGGGGTTGTGGAGTCTCCTTCTCTGGAGATATTGAAAACTCCCCTGGAGGATGTCCTGTGCAACCTGCGCTATGTGAACTTGCTTTAGCAGGGGGTTGGACTAGATGATTTCCTGAGGTCCCTTCCAACCCTTGCCATTCTGTGATTCTATGAATAAGTGATTAGAAAAGAGGAAATAGCGTCAAGTTGTGCCAAGGGAAGTTTAGATTGAATATTAAGAAAAACCTCTTATGGAAATGGTTGTCAAGCATTGGAACAAGCTGCCCAGGGAAGTGGTGGAGTCCCCATCCCCGGAGCTATTTTTAAAAATGTGTGGATGTGGTGCTTAAGGTCATGGTTTAGTACCGTGAAGATAACGGCTGGACTTGATGATCTTGAAGGACTTTTCCAACCAAAATGATTCTGTGATTTTTTTATATTCTCTTTCTTTTTTCTTTTTCTTTTCCTACACCCAAGCAGTCCAATTTTCAGCATAAGTCATTTCTCTACTTACCTTAATAAAGTAAATGAAAGGACATAACCAGCAGGTCAGAATGTAGCTTGAACCATTGCTCTCCTCTGTTTAACCCACTTCTACTGCCCTGTTTCAGACCCTACTTTCCTGCAGCATCCATGAATGAAAAAAGTATGAGAGGAGAAAAGAGAGAACATGACTGTTCCTCAGACCTCAAGGGGTTTTCCTCCACTTCTTTTTTGCTCTAGCTTTCAAGTGCTTTGTTCTAGTATTTCTGATGTGGATAACAGAAATTGAAAACTTGGTATGAAAGCAAAAGATAAGGATGTTAGGGTCAAAGCACAAGCTGCAGAACAGAGCTATAGACAAAACAGAGAAACAAGTTAACTGGCTCTGAATTACCTGCAATGTGCTGTGTTTCATTACTTTCTGCTCTTTACATGCTTTTCTTAGCTTCTCTTGTGTGGCTTCTGTCTAGCTTTGAAATAGTGGTAGAAAGCCACAGTGTTGAAGAGAATAGGACACGATTTATGTATGCACCTTTTTGTATGCATGTATCTATTTTACAGGAAGAGGAGGTTTGCGGCTGCGTCTTTGAAGATACATTACATTGTTAGAATCCCCTGTGAGATGCGTAATAACACTAAAAAAAGTCAGGTAATGTTTTTCAGTGCTTGAACTTTCTGACACATTCCCCAACTCAAAGAAACAATCGCTTGGTTTTCTTCTTTCCAAACAAAGCTGATATTTTTACAACTTTCTTCCATGTTCAGTCAGAGCTGCTTAGCTATTTCTGAGTTATATATGAGGATATTTGTGCTTAAAACACCCGCACATCCCTCCCCACACACGCATTGCAGCCGTCCAAGATAGCTTTGTTGACATTTACCTTTTACTGTGTTCATGTGCCTGTAAAAGTAGTAGTACATGTTTTAAAATAATCCCAAATTAGAGCAGCACAAAGGAGAGCCCTCTATATCTATGTCCCTCTATGTCTTATTTACGGTGTCCCTCCCCAGATTGTTTTGTTTCTCAAAAACTTGTCTGAAACAGGATTTGAAGTGCCTCTAAAACCCTAGATTCTGGTGTTAATGACATAATTGTTTCTGTATCCAGCGGCCAGTCCAAGATGCTGATGCTATCCAAAACAGGTAATCTGTCCCAGAGAACTGACACAGCACTTCTGAAAAAAGGAAGCGAAGCCCAGGAGCATGTAAGTAACTGTATCTATTCCCACGCTCACTTCCGTAGACCTCAGCCCTCGCTTTTGAAAGCAGGGCTTCTCACTGAGACACTACATAGGAGTCTGATATCTAAAAACAACTACTAAATCATTTAAGGGTTTTAACCAGACAAGAAAAAATATTTAAAAATACTTAGGGTTTCTAACTTTTTTCATTACTGACATAATATTTCCTCTTTTTCTCAGTGTTTGCATGAGTCAAAGAGGTTTATCTCAAATGAATGCAGCTCCACAGGATATCCACATGATATCGAGCCTTTATTTATTTGTGGTACACTCTGTAGCAGTGGGTACATCTCTGCCAACACTGCAGAAATTTGATGTTGCTCTTTTCTGAGGCAGAAGTGTTTAGAGTTTCACCCATCCATCAGATTCTTCCAGAACTTACTTTGTAAGTATGCCTGAGTCCTGAGGCATTGTATCGCAGTGAAAGTCTCTCCAAGCAGCTCTGTCAGTTCATCTGTTGTTCAGAAGGTCAAACTCTTTCACTTAATTGGAAAACACTGCTCACCAGTCTCTGGGTATATTGATGTACTGTACATTTGATGGGATTAGTTACTTGTGCGAGTTTCTATTACGACCTTTGTTAATAAGATACATTCTCCATAATGGGCTGCTTGCAGTTTCCAAGAGTCATTTACATGATAAAATTATTTAAAAGAAGTTAGACATTGGTAATCCCATACTGAAAGGAGCATCTGTCTGAATTGTGTCGGAGTGCCAGATGGAAAGCTGTGGCCTGTTCTGGGATGACAAGCACTAAATCCCAATTTCTTGGTTTAACCCGGCTGGCAACTAAGCACGACGCAGACACTTACACACTCCCCCCTTCCCTCAGTTCTCCTGTAGTGTAAGTTGAAGGAGATTGCTTTTTGACCATTCTAGATTTAGGAACGCCAAGTAAATATTTTCCCTGATTTTATTTATTAATTACATTTCCTAATAGCAATTCCACACCCTAGATATGTAATACACATCTCTAAGTGCACATTACATTTCCAAGGTTATTAAAATCCCTCAGCTTTGCTTTTTTAATACCACAACCCAAGGCATGTTATCAGAGCAAGGCCTGCTTTCCTATCATCTCATTACTGAGACATATACTCCAGTAAAATGCTGAAGTGCACCTCTTAGACGTCTTGCAGAATCTCTAATGTCTAGCTGTTGGAACTTTTTGTTACTTAAGGACAGGTGCAGCCAAAGCACCATTCAGATTGTCAAGTGTGACACAGAGAAGAGCTTTCACCATCCATTCACAGCTGTTATTAGAGGTTTGCAGCGGAATGTGAATGCAGGATGTTGG